>JABGMY010005054.1:2209-20806 GCA_014705525.1 Colletotrichum sp. HC292 | reverse complement strand
AGGGTTGGGAGGAGGGGCGGGATGTTTGATTCTGTGGCGTTGTTAGCATTTCAGATGAGGAGGAGGAGTGAGATAGAGGTATAGGGGAACTGACCTGTGAGTTGGAGCTCAATGTCGTCGAGGATCTTTGGTTGGAGGGGTGTTTCGGGGGAGGCGACGAGGTCGTCGAGGTGGGCTGTGAGCTCGTCGAGCCCGGTTATGGGGATTGTGTCGGTTGTCATCTTGGGAACGATGGGGTCTGACATGGGTACTTGTGGTTGTGACGGTGGTGCAGCTAGGTCGAGGTGAAGGGCGGAAGAAAAGTTGGTGATGTCTGCAAGTTGGAGGAGCTGTTGGAGGTTTGCGGGTGGATGGCGGGGGGAGCTGGAAGCTTTCCTACTCGGTTTAAGGGTCCCCGGACGCTAAGATAAGATAAGGCAGCCGCAAGCTGCGTGTGCTGGGTGCGTAGCGCTTGCCTGCCTTACAGGGGTGGCACTAGCGGGGCAGCGGCGTTCAACGGGAAAGGTGACGACCCCGCTACGTGCCTACTGGCTCAGCTGTAAGTGACGATGGCATCATGGCCTTTTACACAAAGATCCTCCTTTTTACTTATCTTTAGCCAACTCAGAATAAGCCATGTTGTTTCTGGGATGAGAGGTCTCTACAGATAAGGCATAGTAACTAAGAGACACAAGCATGCCGACACTCAAATCTGTACGGGTGACACGGCTGTTTAGTCTTAACAGCAACCTTTCTACGATCTCACAAATACTGTAGAACCATGAGCCTCTGGTAGTCACATTGAAGACGCAAGCATCATTCTACCCTGACAGCTACACGAGGTTGCTGTCTTCGGAGAACATTTCGAAGGCTGAGTGACATGGGGGAGCTACACCAGTCACCTCGGCCAATCAGAGACCATCATTACCCCAATTGACCCCGCTAAAAAATCAAGACGTCCAACTCCAAGGTCGGCGCCAACCATGACTGATCTCCGACTTTGACTCTTCTTCGTTCGACTCATAAAACAACCTCGCTGCACTACGACAAAGGACCCACGGCATATCCTTTCATATTTCGACCTAGTCACGAGACTTTTCCCGCGATCAGACAGGCAAACAAGGTACGTCAATTTCGCAGACTGCAATCTCAACCGCGGCACGCGATCGAAGCGAGGCCAAACTGCCAACCACCTTGCCGCAATCGAAACAGCCAACCTCTACACCATACAATCGCTAACAACCGCCCACGCAGAACCCTCTAGAAAGCACTTATACGACACGACCGAGAACCATGTCGCGCGGAGGACGAGGCGGAGGACGGGGCGGCCGCGGCGGCAAGACGGGCCCCCAACTGTCCTGGGACAATGGCGAACACGCACCCGACACCCGCCCCTCGGAGCTTTTCCCCGTACGTCTCCTCCTCCCTCTCCTGTAGTTCCCAGCCAATCTAACATTCCCGACACAGCAATACGCCATCCCGACAGCGAAGCCCCTCTCCGCCCTCGAACAAGCCAACGTCAACGCCTTCCTCCTCTTCCGCCGCCAGGTCCAAGACGGGCCGCTCTACACCCGCAAGCGCACCTGGGGCATGGACCCCTCCAACACGCGCAAGCTCTACGGGCAGGACCAGGTGAACGCAAGGTACGGCGTGCGCACACGCGCGACTGCGGACCCCTTCACGGGCGTGCCGACCTACTCCCAGAAGTTCTCCCGCCCGGAGCGCGCGCTGCCCGAGTTCGGCTCGCGGCCGTTCTGCAAGGAGTTCTTCCCCGCGGAGCTGCACGCGACGCTCGACGGCGACGACGTCGCGCCCGGCGAGAAGCGCCGCGGCGGCGAGGCGAAGCGGTTGAGGCTGTCGCGCATCACGGCGCTGCCGACGGCCGAGGACGTGTTCCAGGTCGAGGAGCCTGCGGCGGGGCCTGATGGGGCGAAGAAGACGCTCGAGGCGCTGGAGAGGATGCCGGACGCCGAGGGCGGCGAGGGCGAGGAGGAGTGGGAGGAGGGCGGCGAGGAGGAGGAGCAGGATGTGGAGTACGACGACGAGGATGCGGGTGACTACGATGCGGAGAATTACTTTGACGACGGGGAGTTTGGAGACGATGACGGTGGGGATGATGACCACGGCGGCCGCGAAGGGTCGTATTGATCTTGGCGAGTGAGAGAGACGGCGTCATTTTTTGAAGGAACGGAGGGGGTAGCGAAGGCGGAAGGATCTGCAGAGACTTTGCCTACCTCACGAGGAATGAGGATTAGCATATCAGGCGTTGGGCGGATGAACGGCTTTGCTGAGCGGAACAGCTCCCAGATACCCATCATATCATATACAACAGACACAAGAGCATTGCATTTCACACATGGAGACTGGGCATATTGGTGAGTCAGGGGTATCTGACATTGGGTATCAACGACCTGTGCTCTCTATGTACTTTACAACGTGACTCTCCACACCCTTAACGAAGCGCTCTTCTGGCGCTGTAGCTGCGACAGGTCTAATCTTGACGCCATTCTGGCCGGAGGATTGCCGCAGCGACCTGAATGCCACAGGAGCCAACGTCCGGTAGTTCGGAGCCGGATTTCGTGCACGAAGCTCGCTCAAGTATACACCGGCCACGCTGCCGGTGTATACTTTTTAGCCATCCTGAACGCCGTATGCTTCCCACGACCCTTATGCCAAGCGTCCCGTACCCGGACCCAAGCCTTATCATTACGCTAGTCCAACATTCTGGAAGATACCTCCTCACTTGGTGGGGTACTGGCGCTGAAGCTGGGTCAGCTTCTCGCGTACATCCACAATGCCGCCTGCCGCCTCGTAAATCTTGTCACCCATCATCTTGATCGTCTCCAAAAGGTCGAGGACCATGTTGAACGCGGGAACCTGCGTCTGGTCCCGCAGGGCGCGCACCCGCTCGTAGAGTCCGTGCTCGACACCTGGCATGTGCTGCTCCATCTCCTTGATCTTCTGCACCTGGAACTGGTGCAGCTCCTTTAGCCTGTCGGCCTCGTTCGAGAATAGAGTGAGTACGTCCTCCAGGTTGCGGTCCTGGTTGCCATTCGGCGCGTTACTGCCGGTTCCGCCGCGGGTGAGCCACGTCTGGTGGTAGTGTGCAGGGAGCTTGAGCTGATCGGCGCCTGCAAATGCCATCTTTGCGATGTCGGCGTCCGACTTGAAAAGATCCTTCAGGTGTGCTAGGGTGACAATATCCTCGTCCAGGGTCGTCTTGACGCCCTCGTACTTGCGCTGCAGCCAGGTGACGTCGTTTGTGAGCTGAGCAAGGTCGCCGCCGTGGGCCGCCATGAAGCCCCTGATCTCGGACGCGTGGTTCATGAAGCGCTGAATCATCGTGTCGCAGTTCTCCATCTCGGTCTGCAGGGACTGCTCGAGGTCGTTGAAGCGGGTCGTGCCCTTGACGTTCGAAAGGTCAACCCTTACGCCGGGAACGGTTTGCTGCGTCGTCGACTGACCCATAGTCAGGCCGGGAGCTGTGTTGTTCTGTTGCTGGGTTGAAGCGCCGCCACCACTATTGAATGTTAGCATGAACTGTGAACGGCATGACAAGACCACTTACAAAAGACCGCCAGGCTTGGCTTGGCTGGGGGCAAGACTCGAGCCGAAGAGGCCGCCGCCGCCTTGTTGCGGTGTCTGCTGCGACTGTGTGTTTGTGTTTGCGCCACCGAACAGTCCTGATGGTTGCTGCTGAGTCGTTGCCAGGGACTGGCCAAAGAGACCACCTCCCGCTGGCTTCTGCTGGGCCGCTCCGAACAGTCCTCCGCCCTGTTGAGGCTGCTGCTGGCCCGTCTGCTGCGCCGGTGTCTGGTTTCCAAACAGTCCTCCACCCGTAGTGCCTGTCTGGGCTGTGGTATTCGCCGCTTGACCGAAAAGCCCTCCCGCTTGCTGGGGCTGGGCCTGGGGTGTCGCTGTTGTCGCTCCGCCAAAGAGCCCTCCGGCTTGTTGCTGGGGTTGGGAAGCTGCAGTGGATGCTCCAAACAGGCCGCCGGTCGCAGGTGTCGATGGCTTGTTGCCGAACAATCCTCCGCCTGCAGCTCCACTCTGGGTTCCGCCAAAGAGACCGCCGCTCGTAGCAGGTTGTGTCGTGGCCGCTGCGTTTCCAAAGAGTCCTCCACCAGCTGCGGGAGTCGACGAGGGGCCGGCGCTGCATGGAAACAGTGTTAGCAAGATATCGAGAGGCACAATGCAAGGGCAAGGCTTGGGTTTGGCAATGCAGTGACCCAAAAGAGGACAAAACGTACGCAGCATTGGCAGCACCAGTGTTGATGCTCAAGCCACCGCCAGTTTTCGCACCGAACAGCGACATGTTGGCGGTCGAGGTCTCTGGTGCAGTAGAGCCAGTGGTATTATCGTTTGCGATCGATGTGAAAGACGAGGCCGAGGCCGTGTTCGAGGTGAAAGCCGGGGTAGGGTGAGGCTGATGGACGTGGACTTGAGCTCCTGGATTGTTTGTTCCTGCTGGCTGCTGTTGCTGCTGCAGCCGCTGTTGCTGCGCGGTCAACGCGAAAGAAGAATTGGCGGCAGGGACTGAAGGGCACGGGCCACATGCAGCTTTCTGAGCTGCTGCTGCCTTTGCCAGCGTGGATTGCGACCGCCTGGGATTGGCTATTCGGCGGTCTGAGATGCCGCCTCCGGGGTTCCACACCGAAGCTGCCAGACCGGGGCGCTGATTGGGCAATGCTGACTGCACCTGCTGTTGCTGCTGTTGGTGCTGTTGATGGCCCGTGCCTTCCATTTGGATGTCCTGGGAAGCTGCTGCCGCTGCTGTTGCTTCTGCTGCGAAAGGCGTCGTCGTGAAGCCTCGACCGAAAACACCACCACCACCACCACTGCTTCCACCACCATTTCCAAACGTAGAGCCGTCCATCAAAGTCGCGAAAATGGATATCGACGAGGATGATGATTTTTACGCGCCTGAGGAGCCGACTGTTCCTGCGCCCGCGCCTGCGACCGGAAATGCTGCTGCACCCAAGGCGCCGTCGCCAAAAGTAGAGTCCAAAAATGACGAGTTGGAGGAGGGTGAGGAAGAGGATGAGGGTGGAGCCATGGACGAAGATGATGATGAAGACTCTGTAAGCTTCTGCCTGCACCTCAGGTCGCTCTGCGTATTAGTAGGCCGCCCGTGTATAAGCCAGTGACTGACTGTTCTGGCGCTTTCCTCAGGATATCGACATCATCACCGAGCGCAAAGACGGCACAAAGGCTGCACCCCCAACGTACGTCTCAACCACCACTTGTCGGCACAAAGTCAAAGACTTCTTTCAAGCTTACAAAACTACAGACAATCACGATACAGCGACATCAAAAACATCCCACAAAGGTCTGCCTCCAACGATATGCCTGTCAAGGCTGCACCCGCCAAGGAAGAGTCGCCAGCTGCCTCCGACCTCCCTCTGGGCGTCCCCAGTGCCGACAAGGCTGCCGCTGCCGCTTCCAAGTCCACAGTAGACGTCAACGCGAACCCTCCCTACCCTCCTGCGGGCAAGCCGATTACCGATGTCAACATTGATGAGGGTAAGCACGACCCGCCATGCGCTTCGCACCACACCTAGCTAACCTTTGCAGACCTCCCCGAAAACGAGAAGCCCTGGCGCAAGCCCGGTACTGATATTAGTGACTACTTCAACTACGGCTTCGACGAGTTCACCTGGGCCCTCTACGCCGCCAAGCAGGAGGCCGTTCGCGGGGAGTACAACGCCGACGCCATTGCCGCCGGCAACAAGAAGATGATGGAGGACTTTGGCATGATGATGATGGGCGGCATGAACATGCCCGGTGGAGGAGCCGGCGCGCAGCAGGCCCAGGCAGCTGGTATGGGAGGTATGCCCGGCGGCGGCATAGACGGCATGCCACCCGAGATGCAGGCCATGATGCAACAGATGATGGGCCAGGGCATGGACCCCAGCCAGATGGACCCCGCCACCATGTCTGCCATGTTCTCCCAAGGCGCCAATGCCGGCGGCCAAGCGGGTCAGCAACAGAACTTTGCCCAGGGCGGATTTGGAGGAAACCAGGGCCAGTACGGCGGCTACGACCAGTCGGGCATGGGTGGCAACCGCGGCGGTTTCGGCGGCAGGGGCCGTGGTGGACGTCGCCAATGGTAGAACATCAAAAGGCTTGCTCTTCACGTGTGCTGGCGGTTGTCCAGCCCGGCTGGCGTTTTCGGGATAATGGCGAAGTCGCAAAATGGGTTGCTTTAGGGTTTCTGGATTGGCCACGGAATTGGCTCAAGCAGGCATAGAGATACCCTGACAATTGATCTGGCATTTCTACCACTGGCAAGCTGTTTTGCTACATCTCAGTGACATGCCGGGCGGATTGGGCCGTTTGGTGGGGGCAGATGCTTATTGCTGCTTCCCGTGTTCTGCCCCAACGTTTTCGATTTGTTTCTCGCGGAAGCTTGCATGACGCCGGTCCACACACGTTTTCCTCACAACGATCTGGTCATTTGCGTTTGCCGTGTTTCTCACTTCTGCACTCTTTGCCCTCCTGCCGTCTTGTGATGCTATGCCCACCGTGGGCCATGCCGACGAAGGGTTTAAAAGGTCGCCCACTTTCTCTGTCGTCTCCTTCAAATCATCCAACTTCATCATCGCATCTTCTACTACCAGGGCTGGGGCATGAGCCTCTTTACCGTATCCCCGGGCCCTCTCCCGCGTCACAGCCTGCAGGTACTCGTAGATGATACCTAGGCTGTGTGCCCTTACCTACTCCAGGAAGGGTCCAGCGCATAGCTCTTCGGGGCTGTTATCCTGCTCCCATTGTGTCCTTTGGATGTTCGGTTGGCGGCCTTGAGCCATTTTATTGGCGTTCCGCAAGAGATACCTAAATGTGGCCATACCAAGCCCGTCTCTGACTTCCAGAGCATGAAGAAGGAGTCAACTAGACTTACAGTCGACTGCCTCGCCTGCAGGCAATCCAGAAAATAAGGTGTAATTCATCACGTCCTTCCCTGAGACCATTCACTGACAATCAACAGCATGCCGCTTCTATTCGATCTACGAAGGCAGTCCAGGGCATTCAGACTCGTACTCCTATCCCTCCGCTTCCGACTCTTCAGCCGGCTACTCCCCTTAGACGCAGCTCCCGTTTGATGACCGACCCTGAGGAGCGAGGTCTCTAGTCTTCGTGCCTTGATCTACCATGTGCCTCGTCACAGTTCTGGCGGGCGCGCGTTCAACGTCAGACTTCATCGTCCTTGAGGCAGATGCTTCACGTACATTGGCGCCCTGCTCAAGGATCAGGTCACCGAGAGACGGCGGTCATGCTCCCAATCGGAGAAAAAGTCGACATCAATAGAGTCGATACTGCTGTGCTCTAAAGGGCAACCTCCCTCGCTATGGTCCTTCGGTTTGGATACAGATAGCCACTCCGGGTTCGAACGCCGAAATAAGCTGAGACGCCTCGCGTGCCGACTTTGCGAGAAATCCTCAGTTCCCAACTGCGACGATGCTGCACACGGGGGGCTGGATTGTTGGCTTTATGGTACAGCCTGTCAACACCTTTGGTTTTGTCCCCGGAAACACGCAGCCTACACGCGGGGACACACAGACTTTGCGTACAGGAAGAACACCGGCTGTTGTTAACGGAGACTGGAAGAACAAAGTGGACGCCAAAGCCCACCGTCTAGGGCTACACCTGACTGGAAGCGATTACTAGTACCGCCTGCTTCTGATACTTTGGCATGATCATTCTCAACCCGAACTGAGTACAGTCCATCGATTTTTCTGCCTCGATGCAGGGCGGTGCCTACCATGAGCAATCATCATGGACCGTCCAACCCGAACGGAACCGGACATGAATTAGCCATTGTCTTTAAGGAGACTCGAGGAAATGCGACGCCACTTTCTTTGTTTCGCCTCACGATCAAGAGATACCACGGGCCCGCGGTCACGAGACGCTCGTCATGTCATCAGATTGCTTGAGGGATGCCAAGACGTCCGACATCGAAACAAATCTTTCCAGAGGCATCTTGATGATGCTGAGAGTGGTAGAAAGACAGCGCGCATTTGTCCTTTCTCGAGAAGATCTCCGATGCTATCGTCTGTGAAAAGACGTCGACGCTTGCGAGCGAGAGAAGGCTGAGTACATGCGCCACAGTCAGTCTCAGCAACGAAACCCCAACACAGTGGGAAACTTGCGGAAAAGCTCATAGCTACAGCTGGAGGGTAGTCATGGCCTCACGCTGTTAGGACTTCGACCAAAGAACCCGAACCAAGATTATGACAGTTCATCGACATTGCTGCCACTTCCCGCGGCGGCCTCGATTACTATATGCTATTGCTCCACCACGGGCCCTTAACGCGAACACGCTACATTAGAGGCGCGCAGATATCTTCCCAGCCATGTAGAATGGAAGGAAAATTTTATGCAAGATGTCCCTACGACATTCGTCGAGAAGCCTTGATGGGCTGGAGGCCGTGCGACACTCAGCACACCAGGTCGACCTCGCTGGAGCGAGAGAGTACCCTAAATCCCTCCCCTAAATGGCAAAGACCAGGACGAATTCGTCTGTTCGGGGTTGGGGGATGGCGGAATTGCCTCGACGGCTCTCAACTGCAAGCCCATCGTCCGCTGTTCTGGGGCCTATGGGAAACGTGTGGATGAAACGGCGGAGGGCGGCTACACCAACATATTCTTCAAAATTGTTCTTGCAAGCATGTAGCTTCCAGGCGAAGACGCAGAACACCACATTCAAAACACACTATCAACACTGGCCGTGAGACGTGCTTCGATGGTAGTGGTATGCGGTGGACAAGCCAACGGCCTCACCTGGGGAGGTGATCGATCACCCCCTGCTGCCGGGGCTTTGTTTTAATTATTAAGAGGTTCCAGGATCTGTTACAGTCGCCCGCCTTCTATCTCGTCTTCATCTTGTTTTACGAGGACCTGGCTTATGAACCCCTCCGCCTCCCATACGTCGAAATCCGACAAAAACACCTTTTCCTTCCGGAAAATCAGCACAAATAACTTCAAACCAAAACATCAGGCTCGCGAGAGCTTTTGCAGAACCATCTTCAAGATGGCTTGCCCGGTGTTCTACTTGGGGGTTAAGCGGAATACCGCAATGCACACGTCCCACGGGCCCAGCTTCGCTCTGCGATGCGACGTCAAGATCAGCCGCTCGCGCCACGCATAAATTGCGCATCTACGGCAATCTGCCGGGTGAGGTGGTTAGGGTATTTTCCTCACGTCTGGTAGCCCCTGTGCGGGGAATATGAAGATTGTAGGCCTCATATCCGGGCCCGTTGGGGGCCAACCGTAGTGTGGCTGTATATGAAGCCAACGTGGGAGCATGACCTCCTCGATGGGCCTAGTTGGCAAGAACGACTGTGTGAAAGTGGCCCACACCCCAGGATTGTTGCCGATTCCACACTTCCCATCCCACACTTACCCGCAAGCGTAAGGGGCTGAATATGAATAAGCTCTTGCTTGCGGAGTCTATGGGAGGAGGTTGGCCACGCAACATCAAAGCGCCGTCATGGGAAGATTACCAGGACTTCAGGGGCCATACGAGAGTGACTCCGACTCTGTCTTTTCCGACCTTGACGTAACCTTCAAAAGAATCCCCGGAAGAGAACGTCACACTCACAAGAGCTATTGCTGAACCATCTTCGAGATGGCTCGCCTGGTGTTCTACGCGTCTCGTGAAGTGGGTGAAGCAGATGTCGGCATAGGGCTCGTCTCGTGGCTTCCGCTGCGTTGCGACATGAAGCTTGATTGTTCGCGTCACGCAAACATACCACGCATGTACAGCAACCTTCCGGAGTAAGTCGACTCATGCCTGGTATTCTTCGTACCATGAGTACAGGCATAGTCGACTTTGAATCCGGGCCCGCTAGAGACAGCTACAAGCCAACCACAGAAAGCGTTCACACGACAACATCTATGTCGGCGGAAATCCATCGCGACTTTTGCATGTCGTCTTCTGTTCTGGAACACAGAATGCCATCGCACGATGACTGGATTCCGCGCTATTCATGATCAGCGTGTGTGTACATTCACTCCATTGGTTTCCGTAAGACAATTTCCATGGAAAAGGGAATCGCCACGGGTTCCGGAGATCGCCTACCTTTGTGCATTAGACGGGTGCCAAGATGGGAGCGAGCATGAGAGATGATGCTAGCAACTACAACTGCGAAGTTTGAGGTCGAAGTCATTGTTGCGCTCCTATTCATCATCGGCATACTTGTAATTGTCTTTGTGACATACGGAAGCTTGCAAGTCCGGGATCTTCATCAGAAACAACAGCTGATTATCATGGAGCTCTGGTTATCTTATGGTCCGACCAACAACGCGAATAAACTATCAACTTCTTTGACCACGTTTCGATCTACGATACAAGGTCTGGGGAGTCCTGTGTTGGAGGCATTGAACGCGGAATACACTGGATCCCCATGGAGCCTTTGCCAGTTCTCCTGTCAACGGCGAAGGAGACTCTCGACCTACGATCCAAAATGTCTGCGACCTCTGAGATCAGCCCGGGGCTCCAAACGCAGTAAGATTCGGCGACTTTGGCAGACTGTCGACACCAAAGCTGGAACTACCCACTAGTAGGGCCCAAGGGAGTTGATGGAAGAAGTAAGGTCCAGACAGAAGCGAGACCGACACCTCGAGCCCTCCGAAGAGGAGCAATGGCCCTGTGCCCGGCTGAGTCGAAAGTTGGCCATATCGGCCGGTCTGAAGGTCCTGCACGCGCACACACGGAGGCCTTTCACCAATAACAGTGGAGCGTTGAGCACTTCCCTGAGATGATTTTGTTAACGCTCTTGAATTGATGCGATTGATCCCCTGTAATTCATTCTAATATGATGAAGAAGGGGTGTTTAGATTGCATGAGCGAAAACGAGCGGAGAAAGATTCGACAACCGAGCGAAAGACGGGTCCGCACATTATCATTTGAAGTGCCTCATCTTGAAAAGTTGACAAGCTCATGGCTGACGCTTGGAGACTAAGAAGTTATCCGTGTCGGTCTGTCCTTCCACGCAGGAGCTATCTTGATGGGCTACTGCATCCTACAGTACAAAGAAGCGCACATTTCCGGATGGCTACTTCTTCGCTACTTTGGCCGTCGTGCCTGTCGATGCGTCGGAGCCGGTCTCGTGGCTAATCGTGGCTATCCTCTTACTGAAGACTGGTCCCACCTCCTGTGAGGTGGCCGTGGCTTACGTGCCAGGGGACGGGAGGGGTGGCAACGGGGGCTACGTGCCTACCGCCGTGATGCGGGCTCTTGAGGACCTGGCACAGCAGCACGGCAGCAGGCAAAACGTCACAATATACATGAAAGAGGACGCGACCTGGCTCCCTGAGGCGAGATACGACGACGACGATGACTACGCGCAGTGGGTGGAAGGCGGCCTCGACGAACGGAGGGACGGCCTCCGCGAGCCCGTGCCGGAGGGCGACAACATATGCAGCGGGTCCCTGGTCTATGCCCTGGCCGTACTACGCAGATGGCAGCTTGGGGGCTACGGCGACGACGACGGCCCGACCCTACGAAGGCGTGGGGACTGGAGGCTCAAGGGCCTCCAGTTCCGGAGGAGACTCGCGGGACACGACGAGGGAACCCGTAGGGTGCGGATCCGGGCGCCGGGCGCTAAGTGGGCCGGTGCCGGCTGGGCGGGGTGGCCGTGGCTTACGCGCCGGGGGACGGCTCTCAAAGATGACCATGCAACTCATGCGATTGAGCCTAGAACGTTGCTTCGCCCACGGGATTGAAGTACATCGCCAAGGCTCTCAGTTACCGGAAGACTGGCAAGCACAGGTCAGAAGCGAGATTCCCGACGATGATTGTCGTTTCATTGTCCGCCAGCCTCCGAGCGACTTCGCCTTTCTCTCCACGGACGGAAGCACTGGGAAAGCTGGCGAACCCGACACAATCACTTTGAGATGCGACGACAAGCTCTCTATCAAACGTCCTGCTGCTGCGACTCGACTAACGTGGGGTAAAGATATAAAACGGTAATTAATACTCCCTCCGGAGTACAAAAGGCACAACACCTTCACTCTTGAGGACGTTCATCCATCATCCTCGGAGCAGAGGTTGCCCCCTTCCTTGTCGATTTCTCCTGCATATGGCCACCATGTGGAAGAAGCTCAAGATACATGTAGTCCATGCAAACGCGGCTTTTGCCGCTGTGTCATGGGATTCAATCGAAGGCGCTGTCCCTTACACAGGCGATCAACAGTTCCTTCAACGATGAAAGACAAAAGACACTGGCCTCGCCCTAATCGTTAGTCTCCTCGGCGTTAGAGATGCCGCCCTTTGGAGCAAACTGAATCTGGGTTCTGCGTAATTATAAGCACCCTGCCGTTTTGGCTCGCGCGAGTTTTCTCACCAAATAAAACCCAAAAAGCTCTCATTTGCAACTATTTCCGGAGTATTTCCATGAGTCCATCCTTTTGCGCCGGGCCCGGGGTCCTGATCCACTTTGACTTTGACGGCGGAAGCTTGGAGTAACTGAAGACGCGCCTCCTTCTGTGTTCATCTCGCGCTCGAATGCGAAAGAAAGTCTTGCGCCGACCAACCGGCTATGAATTTCAGCCTGAACGCTCTGTATGCGACCATCAACCAATACAAGGAAATGCCAGCAGAGAAGGGAGCAGCGAACGCAGAAATGATGCAAGGCCCGCGCCGAAACGCTCCATCGCATGTTCCACCTCTACCGTACAGTTTACGAAAGGGCTATCGTCTTTGAGGGCCAATGCCACGTAGACCGTAGCTCTAGCACCGCCGGTCCAAGCTACGATGGCGTTAAAGAAGAGCCGCTGTTCAAGTTTGACGTGGGATGCATAGCACGCGGTACAGAGAAACGACTATACGAAGATTTCGCAATGATGCAAATGCTATGGGAATTTGACGCTGTTAGCCACGCTGTGGATGATAGAGAGATGCCTCGAGGCGGATCATTCCTTTGCCTGGAATCAGACGTATATCTCAGTTTAGGACCAAGAAGGGTAAAGTGGCCGCTAGTGTCACGGGCTAGAGCCCGGATTGATATCTCCGGCTTCGCCGGAGCAGTTACCGAGATCCGGCTCCGTTGGACCCACTATTCTGCCGCAGTACGCCGCCTAACCCGGCCTGCTTCACCGCTGTTAGGTGCCTACCCTTGTAAAGTCCTTTCTTCCTTCTTCAGCTTAGAATAGTCAATCGACGGCACCTCTACGTTGAACAAGCCTAGGGGCCAGCCCCTTACAGCTAGATTCATAGGCTATCTCGTCAGTCTCTTCTCTCCCAACGAATTACTGTAAGGGTCTAGGACAAGGTCGGTGCCATTGGTCTAGCCTACTACTACGAGCATTCCAAGCTGGAGGAAAGAAGAACCATTCTGGGAAAGAGTGGTGCCCTTCTCATCTTTAAATACATGTGAGTCTTCTTCCAGAAGCTTCCATTGAGTAAGGGCCGACAAGGTTCTCATAACCTTCCACGATATTCTGTAACCTTCCAAAGTATTCCATAGCTGAGGGTCTAGCCGAAGCTTCATATCGGTCCATAGACCGTGACACTTCTGATAGGTACTGCAAATTATTTATTAAGTCTAAAACTGATCACCTTAGCCTCTGAAGACCTGATCTGCTACAAGCCTGCAACCACAACCACAACCCCAGTGTACTGTTACTACGTGTCAATCCCCAGCTTCTGTTAGCAGACCCTACTGTCGGATAGCTGACCGTAACAGTGACACAGCGGCTCTCGAATCACTCGATACAGCCCTTGATAACAGATAGACCATTGCCTTTGAACAGATATACTTGTCCGTGCAGGCGGATGGGATTGTCGGTGTTTGCAGCGGGAGCCGCCTACACAAGGCCCGACGAAAGGGCCGCGTCGGGTCACCCAAAGCGCGCATTGGATGTATCCAAGTCATCTTCTTGGTAGTGAATCTACCGTTCCCATAGACATCTACACCGCAAGATTTGTAGTCGGAGCTCAAAAACGACTGGCTCAATCGAAGGCGAGATTCGCCAAACGAAACGGAGAGTCCGAGAGAAGAGCACCTATGCCGACACATCTCATCGGATGGTATCCTATGCGCGTAGAATCAGCATCATTTCTGATTCATGGCATATCTTGTGGTCTGCAGAGTTTGCTTGAAGGCCGCCCGCCTTCACCTTCGGTATGTTACTTACTGAGGAGCTTCTTACCTGCAACCCCGTGATGCACCTTTTCTATCAGATGAACGACGAGGACGGTATGGCAGCTGTGAAGTTCTCACCTTTTGGAGGTCTTGCAGACACGTCTGAAAGTTTTGCGACGCGACGAGCTCGCCTTTTCCCCTTTTGGGAAGTCGTCTGAGGTTGGCGATGGCGGCTGGGGATTCACTCAGCTCACCTTCACTGCAATCACCACGGCCACCTCAGGCTCACCTCTGAGCTTCTCCTTTCGCATAAATCTCCCACCTTCCTCCCACGAACAAGGTCGCAAACCCAACTAAAATTTCCCCACGATCCTCTCCTAGATCGACCTTACCCACCACTTCCCCATCTCTACCTTGACCTTCTACGATCCTCCGCCGTATCTCTTCTACGATCCGTCGCCTTACCCCTTTTCCTCGTCCTTCATAGCCAATACCCTTCTTGCCTCCAGATTCTTCAACGACCGCGACACAATGGAGATGGAGAGTAGCTTCCAGGCCGATCTCAACATCTTGCACGACCCGCTGGTTCCCGCCGCACAAAAAAGATGGATGCTGGACATCATCTTTTGTACGAAAGATCCACAGCCCCGTCGCTCGTGGATAGTACTAATCAAACACAGACCAGATCGTGCCTTATAGGTACCATCAAGAGCCTCGCTTGTTCCCTGAGCTGAGTTTCTACACAACGCTTTTGAACAACCGCGCGGACATGGAGATCTGGACTTTCGTCACTCGCTTCCATGGATGGATTTACGATCTAGCGATTTCAAATTCCCCCATGGCAGATGCAGCCCTTGACGAACTGAATCAGATCAAGACCAGCGTTGACATCGAAATCTCCCTCGACCTGGCAATGTCTTTCGATGCGATCGCTCCCGAATACCCCTCCCCTCCAGGAACCACTGCCGAGATGAGCTATCCCGCTAGCCCGCAGGAGGCTCCGAAGCAGCAGACCCGGGCCCGGATAGCCACCAGCGAAGTGCCCAATGACGCGTTTCTGGCGGCGGAGCTGCAAAAGCCCGCTTCTGTTGCCTACGAAGGGATCATCCATGATCTGGATCAATTCCAGGAGATTGATAAGGCGTACGCGCGCCATGTCAAGCGGTCGGCCGGCACCAGTCCCGACGAAGATGCTTCGTGGCCCCAGAGCCTCGAGAAGCGCAGGGCATACGTCTGAGACATGTACAACGCTATCACTCGAACGGACGACTTGAACTTCGCAAGGCGAAAGAGCGCCTAGCTAAAGCTAGAGCCAAGGCTGGGAACAACGAAGCACAGCCAAGCCGCGACTCCGACAACAGCGACGACAAAGATGTCGAGGAGCACGGATCAAGGAAGCGAAGAAAAACTAGCACTGCCGCCAAGGGATCTGATGAGCGGCCTAAGGGCATGAGCAAGTCTGATTGGGACTTGCTCCAAGAGGTGCGACCAGTAGACAGGTTGAATGCTGTGATTCACCACAAGATCTCAAGCATTGAGCTTGAGATTCTTTGCTGGAGGCTGTTGGTTTGTTATACCCGTCATTGTTTGTTCACGCTTTCCCGGTTAACTAACTTTTCTCAAAGCTTGCGGCAGAAGATGCCCAGCGAGGATTTACTATGAAACCACTCTGGTCTGGCCACCGCACAGTGTCCACATGGGACCATTATGAGACCTTTGGCGACAGATGGTCTGCTATGTGCAGAGAATTGCTTGTTAGTGAGACGCAGATTGATATTTGAATTTTGGCTAATTACCCCTATTCTAGGACTGCAAGATTCTCGTCCACTCGCTCCTCCGCGCGGACTGGTTCAACAAGTTCGCAAGTGCGCCTGCGAAAGAACGCGGAGTATGTCCACTATCTAGTCCTAGTTTGTGCCCTTAAACTAACATCTGTTTTCCTAGGCAAAGCTCTCTAATGATCTCCTAAATGGTCGCCGCGATATCCAGAACGAGATTGGACGCAACATTATTCGCCAGAAGACCTCCGACAATGAGTGGACTACATCGGAAAACTTTGAGATCCGCAGAAGAGATGGGGAGCTGGTACATCAGGGCAGCCAGATTGGAGACAAGGCGCGCAGGCAGCTAGCAAAGCGACAGGCTGTGTAGGAAAGTGTTGGAGTTGGGGCGTTCTCTCTTGAGCTGTCTGAGGTGCTCTCTGTTATTGTCGTCGATGCGACTGATTCCTGCTTTGAGATCACTATAATTAATGAATAATGCTTGCTTCTTCTGTTTTAGACCAATGGATTTTATTCAACAGCTCTATGGTAGTCATCCATATCTTTCGAATCCTCCAATGCTTTGCAATGGCACTTTGAATGCTCTCCCGAATCAGAGACAAAAGTGAGATCTCCTCCCTCTTCTCCTTAAACGACGCTTACACAACTAGGAGTAGCTTGGGCCGAAAAGAATCGCATCGGATGCCAAGGAGAGTACGTATACAACATCGAGCCGACAACTCGAGAATCGCGACGCGCAGGGGTTCAATCAAATTTCTTTACGCTGACATCATGTTGGGGATGCGCTGGGGGAGGAGAGCTTGGATCCGTCTGTCACTGGTGACGCGTGTATCAGCAGCCACCACCTCTTTATCATACAATCTTTTTGTTGTCAACAATTATCGCTACAGAAAGTAAATGGGACTGTTCCGAGAGCTGCAGCCCAGCACCTGATTGAAGCAACAATGAAAGCCGGGCCCACGACGGGTCGTCTACTACTCGTTATCACCCTGGAATGAACAATGGATTGTTGCCCAGTTAAGAAGGCGTAATCCTTTATATTTTCAGATGAACCAGAGCCGCCGGTGCCAATTGATTGCGAACGTCATCAACTTCCGGCCTGAATGGTCCTCAATGGCGATGAGCATGTTGTTTTTTTCCTTTTCTCTCTTCTTCTTGCGACAATTTTCGGGACCAAAGGGCGATGAAGGTTATTTGACCTAGTAATAATGCGCAGAGACAGCTTGCGAAGAGATTCCGGGCGTACCATTTTGCGCGTTTGGATGGTCTCTTTCTAGAAAGGAGGTGTTTGATCTTCATTATGTTCATCACTTGCAGATACCGCTCATTCTAGTTCTTTGCTTTTAACCTTTGACACCCCATAAGGCAGACAAAGCTTGGAAGGTAGGCAGCGAATTTGTCTTATTGTATCTGGTCTTGCAATTTTCAGCTTCATCGTATCCATCATCTCTGCCTGTCGCAACAATAAAAGAGATTGACATCACGTAATCTCGTTTCAAGTGCATAATGTTCCCAGTTTCCTGTGAGAACATGACGCCACAATATCGACGCCGTTGGCCGGACTTGAGCCCGATACACACGACCGAGATTGCGCTGGTAAACGTGTGTAAACAAGTCAAAGTCTGAGACCATCATCTCAAGTAAGCATCCGAAACCCCCGAGAAACGCTCTTCCTGATGCCTTTCCCCAGCTTTGCTCCTGATATAACACGGAAAACGAGGCATGAAAATCTCTTCCACTTCCCATGCAATTACATGTACAGCTTAGCCGCGCACCATTACGGCTGAAGGGGAGAAAGAAGAGCTGTTGTACTCACGTTTACACGTACCTAAGGTGCCGCCTCGTAGAACCCAACACTTAGCTTTACCCGCTGAAAGGAGAAGTCAAGCTCCGAGGCACACCTCCGACAGGTTAAGGAGCATCTTCAATGCCTTCGGAGAAGAAAGGTGGCGTACGAGGAAGACGGAGCGCGTCCGGACGTAAGGATTAGTCAAGGCACTCAGTCAATGCTCTCAGAATGTCATTCTACTCGGACTCATGGCCAGTGCAAGCTCGACAGACACCTTGACCTGTGTCACTTCTCGGCACAATGATTTTCAATTCTTGACCGCCGCCAGTAGCCGTGCCTGATGCCGCGATGGACCTCCAGTTCTGGCCGTGGCCGTGGCCGTGGCTGTGGCGAACCTAAGGCCATTGGATTTTGTTGCCTGGCAACGCTGGTGTCAAGTAGGACCAAGGAGTTGGGCACCTGAGTACCACGTGGCCCAAGGCAAGCTGGTGGGACCGCCGTCTCGTTGCTCTCCCAAAGACAACTCCTTCCACAGCTTTCTGACAATCCGCGTCCTGACAACAGCGCAAGGCATACAAGAATCAACCATCATGAATCACAACAGGTATTACGCCCCCATGCGTCCTTCCGATTCTTCATCGCTTATTGACTGATGATAGTGGTCGAGAGGCCTCGTTCCTGGAGCGAAATGCGCCAGCGTCGTATGACCAGCAATTCTAGGAGGATCTGGCATACTTGCAGGACGAGAGCGTGCCTCCTCAGAACAAAGTTGCCTTAGCAGATGTCATTTTTGGTACGCTATCCCCTTGACTGTTCCCATACAACATGCGATCATTGAATATCATTTTTAATGCCGCCCCTACTCCTGATGCGCGCCTGGCACGCGATCACCATTTTCGTGCTCACTTGCCCGTACAAGGCTGACATTTTGCAGACGTCATTACGCCGTACAGACTTCATG
>JABGMY010005053.1:0-21304 GCA_014705525.1 Colletotrichum sp. HC292 | reverse complement strand
ACGACCACGACCCCAGTGTACTGTTACTACGTGTCAATCCCCAGCTTCTGTTAGCAGACCCTACTGTCGGATAGCTGACCGTAACATAGAGCTTGCTGGCTCATTTTCGGTGCTCATGTTTGGAAAGAACCTTGCAGGAGTACAGGCGGCAGAATATGATGTTCGAGGGGCAAAGAACGACCGAGCGACAAAAAAACGCGTCCTGGAGAGCAGGAGCCTTGAGGCATAAAATGGTTGCATAGGGACAACTGCCGAAAATGATCCATGTTGCCGAGAATGATTGATGTTGGAAGATGACGGAACTACATAAGTACTCAGAATAGCCTCATACAAATGAGGGGTCCTCTCTTTTGTACACATGGCTCAGCGGTACAGTTCCAGGTTCTGACAGAAGACTTGTAGCTTGTCTTGGATAGTTGCATAACTCACTTGGCGTGCTATGGACCACGTGATCTCGTGTGATAAGCGGTTCCATCGTTATCTTATCGACCACCCGCCCGTGCAGATACGCAAGCTGCAGACAGTGACAGCTGTCACCTTTTGATTAAACGATCTTCAGTTCGCTCCGGGGAAAGCTGGACCCGGATCGCTCTCCGTCGCGCCCACCCACGCCTCTCCGAGTCAGGCAATGCCCCGGTCTTGCTAGGACAGCTTAAATCCTGCCGGTTGCCCTACGTCAATCTCGCGATTCATCTCCATCATGCCTTCGCTGTCGCATCTCCTGCTGGGCGCCGCCCTCGGCCTGTCCAGGCTAGCTGCAGCCAACCCCGAAGATGGCCTCCCTTCCTACCACTACGGCGCGCCCATCCACGTGGAGTGCATGAACCGAAGCTCGTGCGTACTCTCCCTTGGCGATCTTCCCCAAGCCTTCATCAGTACCAATGGGCGCACGATGCCCAACAGTTCCTCTCGCGGGGATGCCGCTTCGACTTGGACGGCCCGGCTAACACCCATCGCAGCGAAACAGGAGAACACGTCGAAAACTCCAACCACGAAATCGAATGGATCCCCTTCCCGACCTGCGAAGAGACGAACAAGCCCCTCGAGTTCCAGTACGGCCACGAGGGCGAGCTGAACTGCACGATCCCGATGATCACCGACCCCTTCTTCCACCTCCTCGAGTTCTACATCCACAACGACGCGCCGCTATCATGTCGCCTACCCGCCCGCCCCGCGCCCCACGTCGAGACCGTCGGCGAGAAGCCCCACGTGCAGGAATACATCCCTCTCGTCTTCGCGCTCGCCGGCACCCTCCAGCTCAGCCATCTGCACGTTAGCACGCACATGAACGTGCTCCTGCACAGCATGCCGAAGCACCACACTCGCCCGCACGACTCCGGGGTCTTGGACTCCGGCACGGCGTACAGCACGAGCCCGCTGAGCCACATGGATGGCACACACACGAAGAGGCTGGTCATTGGCGACCCGCTGCCGTTGACTCTGTCTGTCAGGTGGTTCCCGACGCCGAGCCTGCCCAAAATAGAGGGGCACGTCGAGTGGCAGGGCATGGGCGGGCACGTGTACGCGAGCACCGTGTTCTACATCATCACCTCCTTCATGGCGGGCGTGCTCGTCGCGGGGACATACTTCTTTGGCGTTGTCCTGCCCAAGAGGCTGAGGGGGCGGGGACTCGGCGGCGCGACGCCGCTGGGGTACGGGTTGAACGGAGTTGGTAATGGCTGGGGATACTCCAAGGCTGCTAAGCGTATGGACTAAGGCCTTTTTTAGCCTTGGACAATGATGGTGAGGGGCTGTATGATGTGGTCCGATTCATGTATATTTGACGCCGCTCTTTGAAGGCCTTTTCACGACGCAAGCTTGGAGTTACTCGTTTGGTTGGCAAGGGAGGGAAATCATTCTGGCCTGGAACTGAACCGCACACATGGACGTATAGGAGAAACGGAGTTTGGATCAATCGTCTGGATTACTCGCGCGGTCTAACCGAGCATGGATGTACGATATCCTAATGAAACCAAAAATGCCCGGAGACCCCTTTCTGTTCTACTGGATCTTCTTGGTCTTGCCGGCGGAGTTTGCGCGGTTGAGAATTCGCAGGCACATGTCCACTCCCATCAGTGTGGCTTCAATCACTCATCAGCATCAAGAAAGCACACAAGAAAGAGGAGCAACTTACGGATGACAACCCAAGGGCCGTACAGATTGAAGATGAAGACATTCTTCTCGGCCTCGCTGTACACGTTGGGGTCCCAGTAGGAGACGTCGTAGATGCAGGTCAGCGTCGTCAAGACGCATTCGACACAGGAGACAAGTACAGCAAGCTCGAAGCCCGGGGTGCTGCCGGTGCCGTGGGAGAAGCGATAGACCATCCACAGCGTCATGGGGAGCTGGTAGAAGACCTCGAGGTAGGTGAAGAGCTTGTACCACGAGGGCTGGGCGTCGTGCGACATGACGAAGAAGGGGTCGTTGTAGGTCTTGATGTAGAAGTCGCGCAGGAGCTGAAGGAGGTGCAGTGGCGACGATGGCGTCGCGTAGAGCGAGGCCGGGTAAAGCGGGACCAGGTCGACCACTGGTGAAAGGGTTAGTCATGGCTCGCATGAGATGATGTGCCGTCTTCCAAGTTTAGCATGGCATCAATGGCTAGGATTTGAGGTCTTTCGTGATTTTCATAGAGATTCATGGATTGTGAAGGTCATCTACTGGGAAGAAAGACATGTCCGGAGGTGAGACTCACTGAGCATGGCCGTCAGCTGGATGCCTGAGACGACGAGATACGCGCTGTCGCGCCACGTCTTGGGGTAAGCCGACATCTCGATTAAACGATTGGAAACACTGAAAGAGTGTAACAAGAGTCGATTTCTCGAATGAAAAGTGTTTTTGAATGAGATGGAATCCCAAGACGCCGGAGCTTTCGGTGATGACCACAAAACTCAGTCCCACGTGTTGTGGCTTCACGCGATGTCAGCCGTTGGACAGTTGCTTCCAGGGGTCCATGAGTCAGCAGATCTGGAAATGCACGTAAACAGTGGCCCTTTGTGAAGGCCTGAGGGAAACGCACGCAGATATGTATCTATCGGGATTTGCGACATGGGCCTAAGCGCTAACAGTAATATCGGCCCCCACTTCACTATTCACTATCTACCTATTTGGAGCATAAGCATTACTTGCTAGCACCTACTAGCTTTTTGTCACAAGAGTGTGTATGAGGCAGTCATCATTGAGGATAATTGAATGAGCGTATATATTGATCAATCCATGATGATGATGATGGTGATGATAAAAAGAAGGAAAAGTCGGTGTGTTCTCGCTGGAATCCGACATCGGAATATTCGGAGATATAGGTGTTATATGCATAATCTGGATATGCAATCCTTGTGCCTGACATATCCATATTTGGATAGCCTTATCTGACACTTTTGGTTGAAGGGAAGTAATATTATCTACTGAATAGCAGATGCAGCTATATAAATCGAAAGAACGTGAGTAGGAGGGTTGATAAATGCCAGATATTATATTAGCACGTAATGCTTCGAGACACTTTCTGCTGTAAGTCTTTCGCATCAGCAGCCAACTGAACCACAATACTACGGGTCTGTCCATGGCTAGGCCTTCTGTTTTCCACCAGACGTTCGAGCTCCTCGTCGTCGCCTCCTGCTGGTGTAACGGCGGCTGCGGCATAACTCTCCATTAGGGCCAGCCGATCGGCCCGAACGACCGTCCAGCCGTCCGGGACACGACCTTCGAGGCCTTTTTCAAGACCCTCTATTTGAACCTGCATCAGTAGACGAATTTGGCGCAGTGATTTGGTTGCATTGGACTTACCACGCAGTAGGCAGACAATTTCCACCAGGACCGGGAGCCATGTCCCCATCGCGAGGAACTGCCCCAACGTCCATTTTATGTCTCCTGATTTGAAACCGCTCCTGTCAAGTAATAGCTGCCGCACAACGGTGATGAAAATAATCATGTACCACAAAAGAAAAAAGGAGGTCAAGGTCAGATAAACTCGAATCATCTTGCGACATCTCCGCAGGGTTGCACCCACGGATGGCGAACAGCGGAGCTTATCGCAGACGACCGGCCCGCAGCCAAACACAATTAACCAGAAAAATAAGCCTATCCCGGTTGCTGAGACAAGATACCTTGTGACCATCCGGAAAACCCGCATGTTGTCCGGGATGCAGTACGACTCCCAGTTCGACATGTAGTCAATCGATTCCATGAGGGGATACGCCATGTTTGCCACGACTACAAAGAGGATAGCGCAGATGAATAGAAAGACGTATTTTCCCTCCTTTCGTTGCGTCTCTGTGTGAATTCCTTCATCTAGCAAAGCTGGGAAGGTGGACGCATGGAAGTAAAATAGGCTGATGGCCCAGATCAGAGTCACCAGCATGCCGCCTCCGTCAAAGTCCCGGCGACTGAAAAGAATGATCCCAGCCAAACTGACCGAGAAGCTCAACAAAAGGCACGTGTCGACGAAGATTCCGAGGGTGGCGTTGAACACGTCTATGATATGCTGCTGCCGCCTGCTGGGCGTAATGCGTCGCCGGCGAAGAACCCACTCCCATAGAGGAATCAGACCCAGCACTGTCGCCAAGATAGCTTGGATGTATGCGCTGATCATGACCTGATAATAGAATACGTCAGAAATCGCCACCCTCTAGTTTGTCAGAATAATGGGGATAGGATGGGAAGCACAGACTCCTGGCCCTAGAATGTGAGGAAATCCATCCCACTCAAGTGCCTGGCATACTTCAGCTGTGCAAGCCTCGAAGGCGCCCACAATCACTTTGTTAACCCAAGGAGACGCGTTGGACCCGTTGAATGGGTTCTCTTGAACGTATTGCCATTGAATATGCCGAAGCACCAGGTACCAATCAATGAGTTGACCGTCGGTGGGCAATCCGCGAACATTCGGAGGCAGGGCTTGGCGAAAGTACGCACTTGCGGCGGCGTTGTTGACGCCTTTTTCATCTGCAAGCCATGTCCGCGGTGATGGTGCAGTTTGTTGAAAAGTTCAGTGCGCTGACGGGCGGCGCCGTCCAGTTGGCGTATTTCAGAGTGATAGGGACCGTGAAGTTCATGACTTTGATTTCCCAAGAACAGGTGGGGATGCGTGCATGCTTGATGAGGCGGGTGCAGCGTGGCTATATACTTAGGAAGCGGAAACAAGATAAGGCTGAGGCTGGCGGCATAAAGGCATCCAAAACCAGCCGGTCTTGCGCTAATCGTGAGGGCTAAATAACGCCACGCACACCTAAGATTAGTAGTGCCATCGATCCAGTTTAAAAGTAGGGAAGATGCCATTAACTGTCTCAGAGGCTAACGCGCTTGTGCAGAACTGGTGACCTCCGCCGTCATTCTCAGACCAAGACCAAAACCTCGTGCCACCTTGAAGGACCTACAAAACAGCACGTCCTATTCAGCTGAGCAGCAGCAAGAATGGTATGAAAACGCCACTCCTCAAGCGCGGCTCGTATGAGAGGTCTTTGTGAGCCAATGGACCTAAAACGGATAAAACTTTCGATGGATGTGGCGGCCTGGCAGACTGTTGAAAGATGAACACTGGGAACGGAAGGGATCGGCCACGCCCACTGAAAGGAGAAAAGACGTTTGAGACTAGAGGACCCTCGTCTCAGGCGTTAACATTCCATGTATCTCGTACACGTTAAATCGACGTCTGGCTTCGCGACCCCCGTTCAGATATCTGGACCAGAGCCATGCAAAATCAACATGTAAGACAGTTCAATGTTGTTTTCAGGAGTCCGCCAGAATATGCCTCTAGAAAGTAAATCACTTTACGCGTCATCTTTTTATCATGGATAAGCGAGTTGCAACTCTCATTCCCCACCTCAGCGAACCGCACCAAAGTGCATCGCGCTGGCGGATCTCCTCAAACCAGCAAACCGCACTTTCCTTGTCGGGGCCTTTCCGCCATGTTCCGCCACGCCCACTGCGGAGAAGCAAGCTTGCTGATGACCACGAAGGAGCGTTGCATCACTCCCGCCCAGCGCCTGCATTACCGTTGAGCCTCTTTGTCAAGACCCTTGGCAGTGTGCCGAAGTACGGAAATTTTATCTAACAATTGTTGGATAATCGCTGAGCAATGTCGAACTCGCTCGACACCACCGCCAGCGGCAAGGTCCAAAAGCGGAAACGGGTCCGTCCTCTGCCCGCGCATGTAAATGCGCGCAACCTGGCCACCGAGAAGCGGAAACGGTGTGAGATGAAGGAGAACATCATAGTAACATTGCCCCTGCAGAGTCAACAGCTTAAGAATGTCGGGGCATGTCGACTGACTTGTGGAAAAGGATCTGGCCCGCTTGGTACCGTCACTTGCCAACGCCCGCCGTCTAAACAAAGTCCTCATCGTCAACGAGAGCATCAAGCATTTCCGTACCCAGCGGGACATGTGCCTGGACGCCGCCGAGGATATGCAGGACCTGATTGCGGAGAATCGGCGTCTTACGGCTGAGATCAATGCGATGCGGGCCCAGACCGGACAGCCGCTCGTTGAGCCGAGGCCCGTCTCAGAGGCGATGACCCAGTTGATGAGCGTCAAAGACGAGGTCTATGGTGTCTTCAATAATGGATTCGGTGATAATTGGGCTGCAGAGGCCGACGAGAACCAGCGCTCGAGGAGCGGTACGGCGGACCAAGACCTGCAACTGGGGCTGTTTCCGCCGGGGGAGCAGACGTATCTTGCGCAGCTGTCGCCGCCGGATGAACTTAAGTTAGGAAACGAGATTCCATTCATGATGCCGCCACAATCGTTTTCGGCTCAGCCAAAAATACCCTGGGGGCTTCCAACGGCAGACCTTCCAGGGCTGGTGCCAGCAGTCCCGACCCTAGATATGTTTGGGTCCAACACTGTTCCCGAGGGCCAGACCCTGGGAGAAGCTGCATATCCAACAACGTTCGATGTTCTGTCACCATCCTGGACTCAGGGTGTTGACATGGGTGTGAATCACGCCATGCCATATATGCCTCACGGAAACGAGGAATTCGAAGCCTTTGGACTGCGTCAACCATGAATTATCTACCTAGGCACCTCAACTATGCCATTTTTTCAACACGACCTTCTAACTCCGTCTGAATATACGCAAACAACGCCTCCTGAAGCTCACGGTTCTGGCTCGCCTTGGATCCCGACTCCGCCTTCCCAACCGGGCCGTAGTACTGCCCACTCTTCGCCTCCGGGCTGACAGCCGCCCAGATCTGGGACAGAGCGCCCTTCTCGACAGGCGTGGCGAACGCAATGGCCGCATACAGAAACGGCCTCAGGAAGAACCCCGCCGAGGCGTGGTGGAGGTTCGTCGCGACCATGCCGGGGTGCACGGGGATAATCTTGACACTCTGCTCCCTCTCCGCGAGGGCCTTGGCATAGTGCAGATCAGCCAGCTTGGAGATTGTGTAGCGCTGCGTCGTTGCGCGGTCGGGCATTGTGGTGCGGAACTCGGCAAAGTTGTAGACATTGCCCGGAGCGCGGGCGTGTGCTGCGGAGGAGAGCATCACGGCGCGGGTTTCTGGGTTGATCTTGGCGGTCTCGCGCAGGGTAGGGAGAAGCAGCTGGGTGAAGAGCGCGGGGCCTACGACGTTGGTGCCGAATTGGATCTCATAGCCGTCTGCGGTGAGGCCCTCTGCGGTCATCATGATACCAGCGTTGTTGACGAGGATGTCGAGGCGGGTCTCTTGGGAGAGGAAGTCTGAAGCAGCGGCTTTCACGCTCTCGAGGGACGCGAGGTCGAGCTTGAGGAAGCTGATGTTTTTTGCGGCGGGGTTTGCCGTCTGGATGTCCTTGATTACCTGCTCGGCTTTCTCTTGCGACCTGGCGGCGAGGTAGATGCGGGCGGGATTACGGGATGCGAGCTGTTTCACTGTTTCGAATCCTAGGCCTGCGTTTCCGCCGGTGACGATGATGAATTGGTCCTTCAGTTCAGGTATATGTTCTTGGCGAAACTGAGGCATGATGGCGGCGGTGAGTTGCAGAAGTACTTGCAATCGGGGGTAGACCAAAATAGGCAGAAAGACGCAAGTCGAAAACTAAAATGAAATGATTTGGAAAATCTGGGGACAGAACCGGATGTATGTTGTCTAAGGGGCACTACGACTTATATACTACCACGCTATGCCCCTGGGGACGTATACTCCGATCTTCTTACTGAACGAAGTAGCGGCCGATGTGCTCTGGCTGTACTGACCGACTGTGTACCCTCTAACTGGGAGGGCTATGGGACCTAATCAACATACCACGAGTGTGTGACAAAAGATTGACAATTCAAGGCATCAAGCACATGACGAGGCAAGACCACCGGAAGCGGAGTTTGGACATGGCCGGAGCTACCCGAGATGACAGCCAGTAGTTTTCTCACTCTAAGTACAGGAAAAAGAGACTACTAGCGGAGTCTGAATATGCAACTAGCAAGAGATGAGGCTCAATAGGTAGTCCCTGCACTGTCCTCGGACTTTGTCTTCGTCCCGACTTCCAAGGTTGAATGGGGGCCAAGATCTCATCTCGGGTCCACGCTAGACAGGGGGGTAAGCAGTCCACATGAGGCCCAGGGCCTCGCAGGCATTACCGCAGCGCCGAGGGAACCAACACGTTTCTCGCATTTTTCATTCGTCACAATGGATGTGTGTCTCAGTTCGGTCTGCTTACGCCCCTGCTGCGGGCTGAATTTACCGAAATCATCGGTCTGCAAGAGAGCTCCAATCCATCACGTGCATGTCTTCTCATCCTTGATACCTCTGTCTTTCCTCCATCGACTTTTCTGCTCTTTTCGATTGATTATCTGCTTTCTTCCTCATTCAACATCTTGCATTCCCACTCTCACTGCCACCATGCATCTCATTCTCACGGGGGCCACCGGCCTCGTAGGATCTAGCGTCCTCGACGCGATGCTCAAGTCCAAAGACGTCACCAAGATCTCCATCCTCAGTTGAAGACCGGTACCCATGGCAGGAAACAACCCTAAAGCCAACGTCATTATCCACAAAGACTTTGAAACCTTCGACTCGAGCGTCCTTGCCAAGGTCGACGACGCCGATGGCGTGGTGTGGGCGCTGGGCATCAGCCAGAACAAAGTCACAAAAGAGTACTGTCTTTGCGCCTTTGCAACTGCGCATCGTTTATAGCTGACACAAGCGCAGGGAATACGTCAAAATCACAAAAGACTATCCTCTCGCGGCCGCAGCCGCCTTTTCGAAGATCCCGTCCTCCGACAACAAGCCGTTCCGCTTCGTGTACGTCTCGAGCGGCGGCGCGACTGCGACTCCGGGCATGTTCACGCCGTACTACGGCGTGGTGAAGGGGGATGCAGAGGTGGCGTTGGCCAAGCTGCGGACCGCCAAGTTCAACGTCGAGTCTGTGCGACCCGTGGGTGTTGATCCTTCTAACCATGAAGCTATCAAACCCTACATCCCAGATCCTGGATTTACGTACCATGCGATGACTGCCGTCCTGTTACCGATAATGAGGTCGGCGTTGCTGAGACGGCAACATACCCCGACGGAACACTTGGGGCCGTTCCTGGTGGATTTGGCTTGTGGGAAACACGATACGCAGTTGAATGCAGGTGGAGATGGCGTCACACAGGTTAATGGGTCGAGGATCTTGGATAATTGGGCATTTAGAAGGTTACAAGGACTCCCTTAGAAAGACGATACCCCGTCTGCTTAACTCAGTACAAACTCGAGACATCTAGCACCCCTCTTTCGCCGCCAGTAGTTTGTCGATTCCAGCACCTCTTCGCAACCATACAACAATGGACCCCATTTTGAAAAGAACTCGGCGCTGAACTCCCACCCTGTGGCATCCCAAGACTCTCCCCATACGACGAGAGCCGCGGTCGTCCCGACTTCAAGATTCAGCAGCTCGCAGCAGAGCGTTTCGCACAAGACGTCCTCATCATATATCCCCGCCTCAATGCCTCGCAGTATATTATCGCGCATCTTGGGGATGGGGAACAGGTCCAGCCATGAGTAATGCGTCACACCTCTCTGCAACTCCGTCGGACGCAGCGCTTCGGGAAGGTTCGACCGATCAGGTGTAGCAGGCCCCTGATAATTGAATATAGAACACAACTCTTCCGTTTCTAGCAGAATGGTATTTGCAGCATGAGCGCATTGCGGGCCAGCGCGTCAAAGGTGTTTAGCCGGGTGACGAGCGGCAGGTCGCGCGCCGCGGGGAGGTTCAGGCCCCAGTTGGTAAACGCCATCTGCAGGAACTCCTTGATTCTCTCGTGCAGGCCGGTGCACCTGACGAGGATCAAGAGTGGGAGCTGGTCGATGACGGTTGTGAAGAGCCGAGCTTGCTCTTGGCGGGAGGTCGTGCTCTGGATGACGGCTGAGACACTCGGATTCGGGCCACCAGCAACGGTAGTAGCTTTATACGTCACGTCGAGACCGGCATGTGGTGCTACAGGGAACTTCTCGAGCCGCTTTTTGGCACCTAATTTCGATGTTGTTGGTACAACCGCCTGCATACTTGGACCACTATCCGAGGCCGTCGCATGTCCGTCTGGGTGTGGGTAGCACTCACGATACGCTCGTTGGTGGAGCCGGTTCTGCCGTTTCCTTCGCTCTCTGGAGCTGCTCACTCCCGCCCATTCGTCATCCTTGTCCCAGATGTTTGAGGATTCAGCGGACATTGCTCCTTATTCCCAGAATCTGTGCGTTTTTCTGTGTCAAAGCTGGATCGAGATGTGCCTCAATGCGGGTGCGAACGAAGTTGGAAGATGGGAGGTTGGTCATTTCTCGGAGCAGGCAATATGAGACCTGTGGAACCGGCGGACGCTAACTCGTTGGGCTGAACCGTATGTGGAACTCATGTGGATTGCTTACGCCCCTGTTGCCAAGGATTGGATAGGGTATCCTTGTTTGTGGGAACAGCCAAGTTTGATCCCTTCCCCCGTCAGGCCGGGGTCGATCATCCGCACCCCTGCCTCATTACATGGACCAGCAGCGGAGAAAAGATTGTTGCTGGATCTATTAGACCTTTGGAAGATTTCGTGTGGTCTTAGGTACATAGATGGCATCGGCTAGTGAGACGATAGGATGAGGAAGAACATGATGTTGATGCTTAACCTTCATAGGCAAGATACATAGAGAATTTGTTGAGAACATTGCTCATAACGAGAGAGTAATAAAAACTAGGTCTGAAATTGAGCTCTTTGGCATGATTCAAATGACTTAAGTGTTTATCGTGCTCTAACTGAAATATCCTGGACATGGAAATGCACTTGCATATTAGTCCCACGGCAGATGTGTTGAGACAAGTCACGGTACTCCCAGAGTCTTTGCAGCTCATTGCAGAGCGTGAGAGTATTGGCAAAGTATCTCTAAAAAAAGTATGCTTGACTCGACACGGTTCCTCGCAGATTGGGTCGGGCTTATGCCGGGTCGGACTTATGCCGAAGGTCGCCAGAAACATCGAGAGGTGAGCACGATCGTAGCCTCAGGCGGGTTTAGATATTCACTAGCCCAAGTGGATAGAAGAGGTTGATAGCTCGACAGAAGTTGAAGAGCTGAAGAATCATTCCAAGATACTCTGTGCGAACTCAGATTCTCAGAAAACACTGATACCTCCGTCGACAAGAATGTCCGCCCCGGTGATGTAGCTTCCGGCTTTGCTGGCCAACAAAATCACAGCTCCTGTTAGCTCCTCCGGCTTGCCCATCCTGCCGTAAGGGTTTCTGTGCTTCCAAGTCTGCCGGTGTTCTTCCAGTCCCTCACCCTCATTCAGGATGGTGTCCATATATCCCGGACTGATGCTATTAACCCTAATGCCGTACCTCGCCCATTCTGCCGCAAGCGACTTCTTGATAGATAAAATGGCCGCCTTGGCAGCGTTGTAGTGAACCTGCGGCTGCGGAAAGTTCACAATATGCGCGGAAATGCTCGCCATGAGAACGATGCTTCCACCATTCCCACGGCTAACCATTGACTTTGCCACAGCCTGGGCGACGAGGAAGGCGCTGGTGGTGTTCACCTCGAGCATCTTCCGCCACTGCTCCGGCGTGATATCCAGCGCATGGATGGCAAAGGCGATTCCCGCGAAGCAAAAGCACAGGTTAACCGGACCGATGTCACGTTCGGCCTGTGCAACGGCCTGCGACACTGCCTCGGCATCCGTCACGTCGACCTCTGTAAACGTGATTTTGGCATCGGGAAACTCGGACTGGAGTTGATTGACGGTTGTCTGTCCTGCATCTGGATGAAGGTCGAAGATGGCGAGACCCAGGACGCCGTGCTCTAGCAAAGCTTTGCAGGCGACGGAGCCGATATCGCCGGCACCACCGGTGATGATGGCGCTGCCAGCGACTGCGAAGCGGGCCGTGGCCCGCTCGGCTGGCGTGAGATTGGGGGTGGGTTGCGAAGGTGCGGTCTTGGAGGTGGCGGAACCATCGCTGAGTTGCATGGAAGGGGGAGCTCGGAACTTGAGTTGGTCGCGCGGGATGGACATGTTGTCTAGTTACAGGAATGAATGAGCGCTTAGGGCGTATGGGACTTTCAAAAAACACGCAGGCCACAGCTTATGTTCATTCAGACTTCGCAGTGGTTTCCGAGATGAAAAAAAAAAGAATGTTGGGTCTCGACTGGCCTGTCGAGTTGGACACATTGTCTTTTTGAGAGGAAGTCTCTTATGTAGCGACTTCTGCGTAACTCATTGAAATCTCACTGTCGCGTCCAAACCCCACCTTTGCGATCTGCGAACTGTACAGTAACGGCGCCTTGGTGCGGAGAAAGTTCTTTTGATACGGCCAAATGGTGTTTGACATGCGGTTACTGTACAGTACCTGCAGCAAGATAGCGGGGATGACCCGTTCCAGCCACAGGCTGATGCTTGTGCTACTGAAATGTGTTGGCATCATTGTACGCGAAGGATTCCGTCAATCAACTCGCCGTGCATGAACCATATCTAGTGCTGATTACAGAATTCTCCGGATTATCCTCGTCTAGGAAATGACGTCATTTTGACGGGCCTTTCCAGCAACACGTTTGCCTGGTGCCGACTGTGTTTGGGTTGACAGTGATCATGTAAATCATGCCTTATCGGCCTTCCGATTAGACGTTGCCCGGATATTACTGCGCAGTAACCGCATTGGCGTCTTCTGATTGGGTTATTGCTTAATTTAATCATTCACATGGATGGTCTAGGTGAGTCTAGGCTGACTGAAAACGAGTCTCCGGAGGGGGCGATCACTTATTGTTCGTTTCGTGGCCGTCAAGTTTATAGGTTAGGTAGATAAAATAGACGTTCTAAAGAAAAGCAGGTGTAATGCGGAAAATCCACGATGGCTTCAAGCTCTAGCAACGGGCTTGAGGTGGACGTTGAGAGGACCCTTATCCCACAGAATAAATACCTTCTGCTGCCCTACCCAATCTCGGCTCTCCTCCGAAAGCTCAAGGTCAAAGCTCCAAATCAGACGAGCTAGAATTAGGCGCATCTCGACATATGCCAGACTGCACATGTCAGCTACTGAATCCATCTCTCAAACAACACCAGATGATGTGATGGCAGGGGTGATCTCACTTTCGTCCTAGGCAATTACGGGCTCCAATGTGGAAGGGCTGGAATGCGTCTCGGTTATCGAGAGCGAACTCTGGGTCGCCAAGAAATCTCTCTGGGCGGAAACTGAAGGGATCTTTGAAGTAGGCTTCGTTGTGATGTATCGCCCATTGATGAATGGCGACAGTCGTCTGTGTTGATGTCTGTCAGTAATGCAGCTTTAGAGTTGGAGTGCGCTCTTCGAGAAGCTCACGTTTCCAGGTATGAAGCGATCGCAGACAGTAGCGCCCTCTTTAGGGGTCACTCGCGGTAGACCCATAGACACAGGCGGGTAGATACGAAGAGCTTCGTACAGACAAGCCAGCATATAGCTCAACTTGTTGACCGATATGATGGTAATGTCATCTTCCTTTTCGAAGCTTGACCGAATCTCGGCGACCAGCTTCCTGAGGGTGTGTCGATTGGTCAATAGATAATAAGTCACACCGGAAAGCAGAGTGGCTGTTGTTTCTGATCCTCCGACTACGAGGGTGTTGCTGTTGGCAGCGAGCTGGTCGAAGGAAAGACCCTAGGGGATACAAGTGAGTCGAGGGATACAACATGGTTGATGCACGAGGGCTACAACAGAAGACGACGGGTCAAAGCTTACAAGTTCATCCTTCTTCTTGAGCAGTCCTTCGATGAGGTCCGGTCTGCCGTCTTTGCCGCCCAGGTCCATGCGTCGTTGGATCTTGTCCTTGGCGTTGTTGAGGTTCTTCCCGCGACTTGCCCTGGCGGACTTGGTTGACAAAAGGTTGAGCATCAGCTTCTTTATCCAGGGGTAGTGGTTGGCAGTTTGGACAACTGTCCCAAGCCGAGCTGAGATGAAGATGGTGCGGATCCAGGGATGATAATCTGACCTCTCGAGGCAACCAAACGGTTCACCAAACGCAAGATCGCCAATGATGTCGAATGTGGTGAAGTTGTACCAAGCCATGAGGTCAATCGGCTCGTCTCTGATACAGTTCTCGTGAAGACGCTGGATGAAGAGATCCACATATTGCATTATGAGGGGTTGCTGATCCCGCAAGCTGCGCTCGCTGAAGCCATGCGACATCGATCTCCTCAGCAATGCATGCTCTTTTCCGCCGGAACTGACAATGGTAGATGGGATCGTCGTGACTGGGCGGTAGAACATTTGATACTTCTCAAATTCCGGCGCACCCGATGATCGGTGGCCCATGATATCCTTCCAGGCGCTGACATTGTTGAAGGCGAGTTCGTTGGGCGCTACTCGGACAATGTCGCCGTACTTTTTGTGCAGCTCCAAAATGTCAAACGGGAGAGTGCCTTTGTTGAGTTTGTAGCCGAAGCCTAGCCGTGTGGCTCGGAGGATTAGAGGACCGGGAAAGTTTCGTAGCGGATGAAGATAGAGGTTGTAAAATACTGAGAGTGAGAGATAGGCCGCGATCTTATGGAACGTCGTTAGGTGTGGCCGTTTGAGATATCAAGGCTGCGGACTTACCAAGCCAAAGGAGGCCAAGAGGCCTGTCCAAATGTCGATCTGTAAAAACATTTTGCCTTCTTCTCTGTCTGGAAAAAGAGCGTGATGTATCGTAGGACATCTCTATCCCAAACTTACGTTCATCGATAGGTGGAAGGGGGTTTAAAGGATGTCTTCATCATCGCAGTAAGGTCTTCAGATGCGTCTTTGGAATGCTCTTCGAGCTAATGAGACGATCAACCCTTGAAACCCGAGAAATACGAGTATTGAAACCCGAATCAATGCGACCACTAGGGCGCATCTAATCATCACTGCCCGGATTGGTGGGTCCCGGAACGGCAGCGTCCGGGGTACCCTTGACGACGCTGGGACGGCAATTGCAGCATTGACGAATCATTGGGAGATGCGAAAACGGAAAAAGGATGCGAGACGAAAACGAGATACCTGGCACTTAGATCAGCCCAGATCAGACGTACTCCGCAGTAGTCTTTTAGGGCGCCAGCTTGTTCCGTTCGGATGAACCAATGAAGCTCGTTCTCGCTGAAATGACAATGCTGGTTGCCTTACTGAGCGCCGGGATTGCGCGCTGTAAAGTGGAAACGAATCCCGTTGTTCCAGTGTTAGAAACAAGGGGTCATTTCGAGGTTGTGGAACACTGCCAATTGTCTGCGCCCATACACGGTATTGTTGCCATCAGACCGCATCGTAATGCGCGACGAATCTGAAGCTGGGTTGTTGATTCCTACGGGGTTCGGGAATGAGGACGGCATGCTCACAGCACAAGCTCACAAATGCGCTGTGGGGACCAATGACGACTTTACAGAAGCTGTAGGGCGCAGCTATTTCGGAGGCTGGATTATCTTCGCCCTGCATGGCCAAGCCTAGAGAGGACAGAAGCTTGTGGCCAAGCCCCCTCCCGCAACCACAGACAGGCTAGCCCGCAGATCTGCGGGGCATCTCGTCGTCGTTGTCGTTATCGTTCCCGTGCTCTTTCTTGGGCCCAGACGAGAACGTAAACATGTTGATGTTCATGATCTAAGTCACGAATGGTTGTATTGAAGCTGCGCCAGAAGGTGGGCGTTTGCAATCTAGAAGCAAAGCAAAGCTCTCTTAGGATATGCGTTGTCTATCGTGAGCCCCATTCAGGTTTCGGCAGGTGGACATTTGACGGTGACCATTGACCTTGCATGGTGCGGAATTTGATCGACGGAAAGAGTGTGAACTCCGAGATCAAATTCAAAGATCGCTTCCTAGGTCGCAAACCCCCGAAACGAGAAATGGAGAATGGAGTAGACAAACAGATCATGACATAAAGACTCACTTGCGGCTAATACAGTTTCCCGTGTCACAGTCCACGAAGGTGCTATTTGACGTCGACAACTCCAAATGGCGGATAGCTCTAATATCGAAAAAGGGACTTCTGGTCTCTCAACCACGGTCCCGACAACGTGTCTTTCTATCCAGCCACCAGAATTTGATCAACAAGATGCAACCCAAAGACTTGCCGCAGAAGATGCTGGAGAAGAGCAAAGCGTTGTCGACTGGAACGGCCCCGACGATCCAGAGAATCCCATGAACTGGCCAGAGTTGCGCAAATGGGTGAACCTTACGGTGATGTCAGTATTGTCGATCATATCGTAAGTAAATTCAATCACCATAGCATTAGTTATTGCTGACGAGCTACAGTCCTCTTGTAAGCCACAAAACAACATCCCGTGGAATGTTCATTACTAATTGAGCACAGGGTTCGTCAATGTTTGCGCCTGGCGTCCCCAAGTTGATGGCGGAATTCGGCAACACCTCTCCAATGGCATCAACATTCGTGGTATCCATCTACTTTCTCGGGTTCGCGTTTGGGCCACTTGTGGTCGCTCCGCTCAGCGAAATTTACGGGAGGGTGTATGTGTACCATGCTGGGAATGTTGCATTCACTGCATTCAGTATCGGTGCGGCCTTGAGTGTAAACTTGGACATGTTGATGGCCTTTCGGCTTCTGATGGGCGTTTCCGGGTCAGTCCCCACGACTGTCGGAGTGGGAAGCGTCGTCGACGTGATGAAACCCGAGAAGCGAGGTAGAGCAATCTCTCTATGGGCATTAGGGCCTCTGATGGGCCCTTGCCTTGGACCGATCGCTGGAGGGTACTTGATAGAGGCGGCCGGCTGGCGGTGGATCTACTGGCTACTAGCCATTATGGTGAGTGGTACTTCTACTCGGTTATGGTCGTCGTTGACAAAAATAGGGAGGGGCTTTTGGCATCCTCGCGCTATTGGTGACGAGAGAGATATTTGCGCCAGTCTTGCTAGAACGAAACGCAAAAGCGATGCGCAAAACAACGGGTAACTATACTCTACAGAGTAAACTCGACACAGAAGGACCCTCGCGAATCAAGATGGCCCTTATTCGACCGCTCAAATTTCTATTCCGAACACCTCTGGTCTCGACAATTGCGGTCTACGTTGGCATAGTTTACGGAATATTTTACTTGCTTGTGACCACGTTTTCGTTCGTCTACTCTTCACAGTATCGCTTTGACGAGTGGGAGACCGGGCTGTCTTGCCTTCCTGCCGATCTCGGTATGATGATCGGGGTGTTGTCATTGGGACACCTGCAAGACTACTTGGTACTGCGAGCGAAGAAGCAGTCTGAAGATGATGGCAAATACAAGCTCGAGGTCAAGCTCACACCTTGGATTACTCTTCCATCGGGGTTGATGATGCCTATCGGCTTGCTGCTCTATGGATGGGCGTGCCATTACAAAGTCCATTGGATAGTCCCCATGATTGGCGCCATGGTGTTTGCTCTCGGTTTGACAGGAGCAACAGTAGGACCACCACCCTAATCGACAGTTACAATTCCAAGCTAACAGCTGTTCAGATGTCTCTCCAAAGCTACCAAATGGACTCATACCCGAGATACGCGGCATCAGGTTCCGCTGCGGTCATCTTGTTACGGTCGCTGATTGGAGCATTGCTGCCTCTTGGAGGGCTGAAAATGTATGATGCACTTGGCTTGGGATGGGGAAATAGTCTTTTGGCATTAGTCTGTTTACTGCCTGTTCCTGTGCCGGTTGGGCTGTACTTTTTGGGCGAGCGGTTACGGAAAAGGTACGACCCGGTTCTGTGAGGAGGATCTGGACTCAGCTACCGACTTTTCAAACAAGATCGCGGGATATCCCCGGCTGTTAATTTGCTACCACAAGACGCCGTGCTTAGCTTAGATGGCTTGATCAAAACCCAAGCGCCTAAAAGTATCCAGGAAATCATATTGTGTAGAATGTTCCTCGGCAGCGATGAAAACATGATGCTGGCTGTTCATAAGTCGGCTTTTGATCTGCATGCATCGTCCATTGATTCAAGATTGACCGCACACATCTCCAGGGGTAAGTGGTTGAAGATGCCATGAAAATAGGTATGATCATATGGGTGGATGTTGCCTGGAACAAACTTCTGTCATAAATCACAGGTATGTATACACGCAAAACGATCACAAATACAACACGTGCAATGAAACCGCCAGAGGTATGATCATCCAATGTATTCAAACATCACCTAAGAAAGTAAAATCGAATAATATCAACGACTTGCGCTCCTGTTCCGGAGCAACAGGCTACTCCGGTGTAGATAGTCATGTTCTGAAAGCTTTCGCGGCCGATATCTCAACGTAAGCGCAAAGAGAAAGGCCACAAATACAGAAGAGGCGCCCAAAGCTGTGTAAGCCCTTCCGACGAATGCGTTTCTTCGGCCAACTGCTGAAGTTGTAGATATTATGATCGATTTTGTACCATGATTCTTTTGGATTGGGTAGTCTGTTTCAAGGCGTTGTTAGATTTCAATGGAAGTGTTATAAGGGTCGCAGTGTCTTACATGATATTACTTCGATGCGGTACATCCCTCTTTCCATGACGTCTTCGTCATTGTGCATGGCAAGTTTCGCAAACCTAGATCCCGCCGACGTGCGCATCCAAACCATGAAAGACTCATCCGCTGCAGGGTTGAACATGTTACCAGCATGATATCCGTTTGGAAACCGCTCAGCCCATCCAGGCGGAGGGATGATTGTGGTGTTGGCAGCGTTCGACTCTGCTGGGATCTGGTAGGTGCTTGGTCGATAGAGTTCCCTGTCAATGTCTTTGGCGATTCCGCTCCGAGACATGTTGTATGTGTGCGTCTGGTTCGATGCGCTTGACGATGGAAGGCGTATCGGGTCGTGGAAAGTGTCGTTGAAATACGTGTTGGCAATGATGCCGCAAGGGAAGATGATCTGCTCAGACCCAGTGACAAATTGACGCGTCTTCAGGGGCCCGCAATCGGAAGACCTGATGGCATCAATGCTGACGCTGTCACCCAACAACTGTTTCTTATCCCGAGAATTGATGTAGTCGCGGTGATTCTGGTAGAACCTTGTGAGACGGTAATAATACAGCACGGGGGGCTGCAAGTCTTCTGGAAGAAAGAATTCCATGGTGCAAAGTGTGTAGTTTTTAGTGACACCATCGAATGTGGAGGACTTGTTTGACCTCTTCCACTGGTCCACCACCTGCCCTGCCGAAGATGCTTTGAACTTTTTCTGCACATTGTATGGTGGCATCACCTCGAGTTCGTCGTAAGACTCGATTTCGTGGCAATTCGTATAATCCAGTCGGATCTCCCTAACCTTTAACACGTACGTGTGAGGATGACTTTGTCTCTCTACCTGACAGGTATTATCGCACTTACCCTATCATTTTCGACGAGCCAAAAGATCCCAATGGCCAAAAAGACAATTCCAATGCAAAGGAAGATTTTGATCGATGTCGTCGGCGTAAGGATGGGTCTGGCCAATTAGCAAGAGAGCGCGACACATGCACTTAGATTGACGTACTCCCATGCCTTCATACGTTGCTGTTTGAATGGTGTGTCCTTTGGCTTGTTTGTCGTTTCGCCAACGACCTCTTTCCCGTGACGAGAACGCGCCATCGCAAGTGTGTGGTGGGATTTGGAAGTTGAGTAGCAGTTGTCAGGAACGGCGAACGAGTGGAATCGTGTGGGTTGAGGGTTCCAAAATGAACTCTCAGAGTCTCGGAATAAATGTCACTGTTGTTTTGCCAGAAGATGACAAGGCGCGGACGAAGCGGCACATCCATGCATATCCATGACGAACGTTCCACTCAAAGGTGTTTGAGATTGTCTGGTCATCTACTAGGGCTGTTGTCTCATCGATCACTAACCCGGCCAAGGCTGAGTCTCGAAAAGCGATACGAATAGCGATATGAGAAGACCTAAAACCAGTCCTGATCGTCCGCTGAGCGCCGACCACGTAAACATACTGAAACCTTAAGCATAGATGGCGGCAGTAAAGGGAGAAAGAAAGCCGAAAACGAGTCAGGTTAGGATGTAAAGTTGGGTCAGGGGTGGATCTGGCAATATGCTATGACAGCGAGCTCCAATGGCGATGTGGCCGGTTTTCCGCGTGAACCAAGTTCGCAATGTCAAAACTGTCCCAATCGTGGCAGTGTCTGTCGTTAGAGATGGTTACGCGCGTTTTCGTAGTGGAAAGCAGGGCGTTCTACTGGGATCGGCAGGGCTGAGTTTGACTAACGCCAACTGATCTTAGTTACAGTGCCAAGATTCTCGTTCTCGTTTTCTCATTCGAGGTGGCATTTCTCACTGGCCGGCTCGTGCTGATGTTGCAGGGATTCCGGTTGCAATTGTATCGGAACTATTGTTCGTCATGCCGCAGCGACCCCGGGTTGCTCACGGAGTTGAACTCAGCAAAGTGTTCGGCGAAGACGAATGAATAAAACAACATTTGTCATTCGGACGAATGCTATCCATTGGGACAAAAGCAAAAGAAGTCCTCCATGCCCTACCCTCTGATCGTTCATGCTGGCCATCATCATCAGAACATTATCTTTCAAGTCAACCTAACTTGTGCACCACCAGGAACGTCTTTGAGAACTCTAGGTACGAAACCTTATCAATCTGGCTGCCATCAACCTACAGCGTCTAATACCTCGGCCTTAGGATTGAACATGTGCTAGATTCGAGCTCGCAGGTTTCTGCAGAGAAGGTCGCAACAATGCAGCAAACCGAGAAGGGCTGGTCTATCAGTTCGCTCTTCTCAAAGCGCCCATCAAGCCGGTCTTCGAAAGGCCGCCTCATTCCCATTGGTTCAGGCATCCGACAACCTTTACAAGACAAGCGTCGCCATAAGCCATACATCTCCAATGCTATCAAGACATCAAAGTACAATGTGTTCGACTTCCTACCACGACAACTATTAAGTCAAAGCACCCACTTTTCGACCACCCCTGCATTTCGACCACCCCAAAAATACCGCCCAGCCACCCCATTAACTACTGTACCAATTT
>JABGMY010005050.1:440-19723 GCA_014705525.1 Colletotrichum sp. HC292 | reverse complement strand
GCCCTGTACCCGACCAACCGTAGGGCGAAGAAGGGGTGTAGAAGGGTTTAGTTGAGATAGATCCGAGTAGTAGTTATGGTAGTAGAAGTATATTCACACGGCCGCCGACAGCCCAAATAGCCCAAATAGCACACCATTCGTCCACCGCTTTGTCCCTTTTCCCTTATCTTCCAACCATCGTTTAAAAAAATTCCCCGTCACCGCCGGCCGCTCAGATCTTTCCCCCGCGATCAAGAAACCGCGGGCGCTTTTTGGGGCGGGAGAGGGGTGCCGGGGACCATCTCTACCCCACTACGGCCATTCCCCCCCGCCATCCAAGACACTGGCGAACCTCACTGGGTGGGATACGGGCAGAATGGATGAATGGGATTGCGTGTAAGCTAGCGGGAGACATGCGGAAGTCATCTCCGACTTAATATCGCAGAGATGCAGGCACGGAGCAGCTGAAACATATACCCTCGCCAAGCGCCGTCGTTTGGGTAAGGTTGGGGGAATTTGGTGTAAGGCGACTAGGTATGTGAGTGAGTGAGTGAGTGAGTGAGTGAGTTAGTTGCGCATACACGATCGACATCGAAAAAAAAAGAGGAACCTGCGGGGTGCATCTGCACCACGCGGTCCTGGCTTTCACATGTCAGAAAAAAAGCTGGTCTCCCCCCGAGGGACCTCCAAGACTTGGGCGTGTTCAACCCTTGCAGGCCTGCGTTTGTGTCAGTCCACAGGGAGCAAAAAGTTGAGATGGCAGATCCAACTCAACAGAATTGGAAGGGAGCATTATGATCATTCGAACCCGCGCAATATGCGACGTGAAACTTATATGGCCAAACGTTGTTCAATAGTCTTTTATTGAACGAATAAAAAAAAAGCGAAGAACAACTAAGAAGGGTATCCAAGAGCAGCCGCCCTTATAAGTTAGTAGTAAATTTGGTGTAAGATTTTCTCCCGGACACACAAGTCGTCGTGTCGTCGCCTCCCGCCAGCGGCCTGCATTTGAACCAATATCCCCTCTCTTGTAAACCAGCCTCGTAAGCAGGATAATCATCAGCTGGCCTGGCCAACCTGGATAACGTCCACATGGCGCCGTTCCCGTTTCTGAACCCCTCTAATCCCATAATGCCTTGCTTGCAACGAGATGAACGCCTGCTCCAAACAAATTGGCTTGGATCGTGAACCAACATATACATATATACTCGCACTTGGTTGAAGCATGACAACATTGGCCATCGTCATCTTCCCTAAAGTGCGTTAAGCTGAACCTTCAGCTCTTCATTACCCTTGACCATGTCTTCCAGCCACTCGGCCGCCATTGTAAGCATGGTGCTCTTGCTGAAGCCACCGCCTTTGAGGCCGGGTACAAGATCGCAAAGGTCATCGAAGCCTTCCTTGATCAGAGTCCGTCGCTTCTGCTCGCTTCGGATGTGGTTTTCGCGTTTCTGAGCCTCCGTTAGGTTCTCGCGGGGCGGTTTGGCGCCCGTCCCCGACTTGCGTCTGCGGCTCGCTGTTCCATTCTCTGCTGGTGGTGTGGCAGAAGGCTCCGTCTTCGTCTTTCGCTTCCGGGCTGCCTTTGTCGAAGGACCGCTCTCCTCTTCCTCCTCGTCAATGTCTTCCTTGGTGTTCCTGCTTTTCCTCCTCTTGCGTGGAGGAGCGTCGGCATCCTCCTCCTTCTTTAAGACCTCGGAGGATTTCCGACTGTGTCCCTTCGCTAAGGCGTGTTCGCCATTCGGGCTTGGGGGACGGGTATTGTTTGTGCTTTCACTCCGTTCCAGGCATTCCATGTATCTCAGCTGGCCCTTTGACAGGGCGTCGTATGATTCTTTCGGGTCGGGGACGAAGGCATCGGAGCGGCCAAATCGGGCGTCTGTACCCCACTGGATGTCGATCGGAGCCTGGCTCGTTCGTTGGGTATTCACTCTTTCGCCGGGCGCCGGGCCGAAGAACATGTCTGCGAAGGTGCCGTCGTGGTTTTCGGTCAGGTCGGTTTGAGCCACGCTGCCTCGCTCTGCTCGTTTGAAGTCCTCCATGGGCTGGTGCCTGAGATGGCCCACCGGAGGGCCCAGAGAATGCGTCACGTCTCGACTGTTGTTGCTGAACATCGCGCTAGAACCTGTGTTGCTGGATCTTGATGAAGATCCATTCTGTAGTAGTGTGGCGGCTGCCAGAACATCGGCCGAATGGTGCTGGTCGAGAGATTGGTGCTGCTGCTGAGGAGGTGGTGGCGGTGGGGGCATCAAGTTTGAGCCCATAGACATCATGTCAGGAAAATCGGTGTGTGGTATGATGTGGCCTGGGGAGGTCAAAGGTGGTGCTGGGGACTGGCCAAAAGACGTGGCCGTCCCCATGAAGGCGGGTGGTAATTCCAGCCAAGCATCGCTGAAGTTGAGGCCTTCTCCGTACGAAGGGATGTTGTACTGGTCCGCTCCGAGGTCTTCGAAGAAGGAACTCAACAACTTCGAGTCATCGGCGGTCAGGATAGGTGCGCCTGGAGCGGGTTCGGGAGGAGGATCGAGGTTGAAGTCTTGAAAGGAAGCGTCAACGGCATCTGAAGGATGACGATGTTAGCATTTACCGTAATTGGTGGCAGCACTGGTGAGAATGGAAGACGTGGGTTCATACAGCCGAAGGGCAAATTGGGGTCTGACGGCTGCGTCGAACCCATCCTGGGACGTTGTATGGCGAGCATGGATGCGTCTTGTGGCAACGGGACGGGAGTCGTCGAGACTGGTGATTTCGCCGGGGAGAGACGAACGGTTTAGAGGCTCGGTGTGTGTAAGAATGAAGACGGACGGCTCGGCGGTGGATATGCGCATTCCTCTGGGGCTGTCGATATACTAGAAGCACATGGCAGGAGGAACGTGTTTCGATCGGAGAGTGCAGTGCGTCCAATCTGTATACGAAAAGGCCTGCCTAGCTGAGAGAGGGCGTGCTTGAGACGTTAAGATGTCGGGCAGTCTTTCGTCTGTCTTGTGATTTGGCGGGGTGGCGGCTTGTTGTTGTGGCAGCAGCAGTAAGAAGTAGTTGGAGTAGGCTGGCAGGAGACTGGAAGAGGCTGGTGGGTTTGTTTGCCGTTTTTAGGAGCGCGCCGTGGCAGAGTAGGAAGAAGCCAGAGTCGAGCTGGTCAGGTTACGTAGAGGCGGCGGTGGGGTGGTGGCTGCGCTTAGGCGCCGCACCGAGTTTCTGGATTTCTAGTGCTTTGCCAGGAAAGGCGTGTTTGCCTCTTCTCGCTCGTCTGAAGAGTGGGGGAGTGAGGGGTGGACAGAATGGACGGTGGTGTTGAGAGGACGGGCGTGCGAGACGAAGGCAGCCGTGCCAGGTAAGTAAGTTGAGGTGAGGTTAGGTGAGGTGAGGCGAGGCGCGAGGCGAGGTAAGGACCTGGAAGGCAGAGTAGAGCAGCGCAGAGCAGCGCAGACCTAGAAAGCAACACACAGCTGGCCCGGCTTGGCTTGGCAGAGGAGGTGCGGAAGGTGTAGCAGTGCTACGTGTGGATTGAGCTCATGGACGAAGATGTCCAAGGTCTACCCCGAATGGCGGACGTTAATGCGGCCCATGCAGGGCTAAGAATAAGAAGACCCTTGAGACGTGTTGAGCAGCTGGCGAAGAAGGTCGACAGCGCAGGTCTGGTCTGGCCTGAGCCTGAGTGTGACGGGGCCAAGAGATGGACGGGGGTACGTGTGTGTTTGTCGAAGATCGGATGCGAGCCCGAGTTCACTTGGGGCAATGCATTCTCTGACGAACATAGACGCGCTGATGTTGGTGCGGGTGCGGAATCTGATTCTGACCTGACGCTGGGTGGTGCTGATGGTCAAGCCGAGCGGTGTCTGTCTTTTGACCCGTTCGTTCGCGCCCTGTATGTACGAGTGTAGTGTACTTGACTTGCTTGCATGCCCGGACCAGGAGCTAGCTGCAGCAAGCAATTGAGGGTGTCTTCCCGTTCCTCTTGTCGAATGCGCCCCGAGATAATGAACGGGCAGATAAGATCAGGGTTAAGGGAAGCGATGGTCACGGGCCCAGGACGGAGGGCTCGAAAGACCCCGTGGTTTTAGCTGCGGAAAAATGACGAGCAGGAAATCAAGGTGCTGCTGAGTCGAAAAGAATGAGTGTCTGGGGCACCAAGCAATCCAAACGGCTTCCCCCTGTTGGTTGTTGACCAGGGGGGTTGTTGAGACCTGAGCCTGAGAGGAGGGGGTGTGGAAGCCCGGCACGGTCACGGTCACCTGCAGCAAGCTGCACGGCTCCGCAGTTAGTGCCAGCTGCAGCTGCTGGAATTAGGCAGGCAGGTGGTGGCCAGCAGAGGGTCCTGAGTCGGCGGCCCTTCTTCGTTGTCGGTTTTTGTGTGTCTCTCTTTTTTATTCCCTGCCCCCAACGATTGACCTGTGGAGACCGTCGGATCGTGCGGACATGGGACAACCGGGGAGATCATTGAAACGACCAAGAGGAACACATGGTTGGCCACACGTCCATGTCGCGCTATGCATCTACCCATGCTACCCATCTAAGCAGCTCTCGCGGCGCGCCTCCGAGGCCTAGCGGGCTTATTCACATACAGCGGCATCACATGCCAACTCGGAGCTTTCTCGACCCTCAAGTGTCTCAATCTCTCCTCTCCTCTCCTCCTTCCTCCCGCTGTCTTCTGTCAACCCTCCCCAGGAAGTACCCTCCACCTTGCCGTTCTAGGCTTGGCGCGACAAGTACTTCGTACCGGTGCTCCGCATCATCGAGCCTCCAAGCTTTCCCCAGCCCTTGGGGTAGCTTTCTTAGTTCCATCCGCACCCGACACCTTCCTTTCCCTCGACGCCGTTTGGCCACGACAAGTTTGCGAATTTGCTGCCCATTTTGCTCATCTTTCGGCCAAACTCGTTGCTTCCATCTGTCGCTTGGAACTAGATCTGTTACACCGCTCTCGTCTCGCTCCGCGCTACGGACCAGTTGCAAGTTGCGCTTGTCGCCATCCAATTGAATGACACTGCCGCTCCAACGTTGTTGCAGTCGCAGCTCTGCTTCTACCTCCGACTCCGTCTCCGCCCTGCCTCTACTCTGCATCTGCCTCGATCCTTTCGAGTCTCGCCTCCTGCCTTCCTGCCCGCCTGCCTACCTGCCTCAAGTCGAGTCCCAGGCATGGAACGTGTAGACTAGCGGCCGACGGATTACACTAAGGCACCTCACAGACACTCTGAACGGTCCAGCCGCCTCCAAAGGGGCCTCAAGCTACTGCCAGATGGTCTAGCAGAACGGTGCCAAACAGAGAAACAAAACACCGCCTCGGCCGATACGAAACGGCTGGCCGTCCCAGCCTGCTACTCTTGATTCCGACTTGTCAACTTCCAAACTGTCAATTCCTCCAGGCGAGAGGAACAAGCGCCGAAGGCAAGGCACTGCACTTCAGATTCTGACGGCCGGTCGATCGCACTGATCGAGCCGGGAGTCCCAAGGCAAGCAAGGCCTCCCCTGTCCAGCACAGCTCAGCATCGCTCTCCATCTGCCGAGCCAACGCAAAACACCGTTCCCTTCAGGTCTCCTGTCAACCACACAAACTTCAGACTCGCTGTGAAGTCTTTTCTTCTTTGAGCCCGTCGCACTCGCATGGATTGCTGCGCCTAACCCTCTTCTGGCCAAGTCGTTACCGCGCACTTCCTGGCCGTCAGCGTGAATATCGGCGTGACAGACCACCTGATTTCCCTCTGTGACCTGTGCAGCCAATTGCAGCCTGCTAATTTCAGGCTGTGGCAGACCGTGGCAGACTGAGGTACAGTCAGTGGCAGCCCAGTCATCAAAGTCTCTCGGTCACGCTTGCCGCATTCGACCTTTTGCAACCTACCTGCCGAAGTATCCAATCGACACATGCTTCTCGGAGAGCAATTCTTCCCCCCTGGCTCCCCGCCTCCCCGTCTTCTCACTTCCTGATGTCTGCAACCTCCGTCACTCCGTCACATCGTGGGACACACGTTGTCTTCCCCACAATTTCTTATTTCATTCCCGCCTATTCATCTCTTAGTACGCCAGGTACGCGATACTTTTCGATATTGGGCACTGTTCTTGCCCTGCCCTTGGCACTCGAGGGTTGGCGGCAGACGAACCGCCGTCACGAGACCCCACGAAGCCAATTGGCAAACATCAATTAGGTCGCGCAACCAGCTCACCTTACCCTGGTAAGACGCGCCCATAAGTTCGCGATCCTGCTGCTCATCTACCTACTGCGGAGTACATATCCACCCCCTGCTACCTCCCATTGTTGTACTTGCCCAGACACTCCTCCTGCAGGACGCGTCCAAAGTGGCTTTCATGGCCCGAGGCATCTCGCAATCCTCAAGTGAAGGAATCGCCGGGCAGTGCCGAGAGAGACTTGTTCTTAATAACCAAAAGGACCTTTCGTGCCTACCTAGATGCCTCCAACCGGCATGATTCATACCTACTATGCAAAGCGGGTTGTCCGCTTGCCGCGCCTCTCCCCCATACCACACCTAGCCTACCTGACCAACCATCCATCCTTACCTTATGCCTTACCACAGCTTGACCGTTTCTGCGCCGCCCTGCCATCACTCATTGCTGGCCCTTCCTTTTGCCTGGGGTAGCACCCCTTGCCCTTGTCTCCAGCCACATATCCCATTCACACACAATACATCCCACCAAAGTCTCGTTCGGCCGGTTGCTTTTCACTCCATTGTACGGTTACATCATCGCGTATCCAATGCACAGACGCATCCTCTGTCTTTGATACAGATCGCTGATTCTATGATCAGGAACAGTGCCAGTCCATCTGCCGGCACTGACGCCGAAGCCTCATGGCTGCCGTCGCATCTCTTCCCTCCGCAATGCTACCTCGGAGTCAGATGCCAATCCGCCGGAATGGCCTGCTCGAGCTCCATGGAATTCCGCCAATCCTACGGCCCCTCCTGCGGGCCTATTTGCTGGGTTATGCCTCCGCCGTCGGCCCCAGGATCTTGACCCTGTTGTTGCAGTACATCACCAAGAGGCGCCGCAAAAACGGAACTGATGACAAGCAATGCGCTGGGTTCGTGGCGCAACTGAGGCGAATAGTCTTCGCCGGCCTCGATCCGCAACGTTTTCCTACGTTTTGCGCCGTCATCGTTGGCGGTGGCTCTCTGTTAGAGGTATGTCACTAGACACCGGTGAGACGGACTCGGACGCCGGCTATGTGAGAAGGTGGATCGTCGTGTCTTCAGCTGAGGCTAGACCCCTCAACTGGGTGGCAACGAGACGACATGCGAACTTCGAAAGCCGTCTTTGCCATTAGCCCTGCCGTTGATAAGACGAAGAGCCCAATCACTTGGTTATCTTCAACCTTTCAATGCTGCTGGTTGTATGCTAGTCAAAGCACACCGCGTCCCTTGCATTCGTCTCTTTCGATAGGACGTCTGCAACTCATCTCACTGGCTTGGCGTCCTGGCCTTCTTTCGCTGGATCCTTTGGCTTGTGTTGGTTGCTGAAATATCCTGATAGGAACCACTTCGGAGAATTCTTGAGCAGACTGCGAAAAGCCTCAGTGAGGCTACGCGTGTGAGGTATGTAGACCTGATATGATGGCCCGTTTTCGAGAAGCGCCGAGTCTATGGAGTTGTGGGGTTCGTCTGGTGTTGGCAAATTCTAATTTGGGTCTAGGCTTGCAAGATGCAGCGCCACCTTCATTGCCGCCTGGTTTAGTCTGAAGCTCCTGCAGTCGAAGAAGACTGCGGGGTTCACAGAAATAGTTCCAGTCAAGTCCGATGCTCCACCTGGGGTCCAGGAGAAGGAAATACGCTACGCCGGGCGAACGCTCGACTTGACTCTATTCACACTCACCCGAGCTCTTGATGTGCTGGTGGGCGAAGTATGGTCTCGTAGACGTGCACGTCGCGTAGCTCAAGGCAAATGGACTACGGTGAGACCACCTACTTCCGACAACAGTCACTTTGAATACCTAGTACTCATGCTCGCCAGGTTGAGTCAATCATCGGCAGGTTCACTGACCCATGCTTGTTCGTCTCCTCATGTGCTCTGATCATGTGGGCGTGGTTCTACAACCCCTCCAGGCTCCCAATTGCCTACAACAAATGGATCAGCTCGGCGGCAAACGTAGACATGCGACTGATTGAAGCCCTCCAAAGGCTCCGTGATGGCAAGCTCATCTACGGCAAAGAAACTGGACAGGCAGAGTTGCTTCAGGGCATGTGCGCCAAGTACAGGTGGCCGATGGACTGGGGAGACCCAGCGAAATCCATCCCCATTCCCTGCGAGATGGTCCACATGGGTGTCGGCCCGTCGTGTGAGCTCCATGCGTTGAGCCGTTTCTATCGGTCGTGGAAGTGGTCCATGGCCATGTACCTCCCGCTGAGCATGGCGCTCCTCGTACGGGGGCCCATCAACAAGAAGAGTCTCGTACGGGCTCTGCTCTCCGCGTCGCGGTCGTCGGCATTTTTAGGGACATACATAACCTTGTTTTACTATGGCGTGTGCCTCGCTAGGACCCGACTTGGGCCTCACATTATTGGCAAGGACAGAGACGCACGACAGACGATCGACGCGGGATTCTGCGTCGGTACGGGGTGCTGTCTCTGCGGCTGGAGCGTCCTCGTCGAGACGCAAAGCCGCCAGAAGGACATGGCTCTCTTCGTTGCCCCCCGAGCAATGGCTACGCTGCTGCCACGCCGGTATGGCATGGACAAGCAGTGGAGAGAGACGTTTGTGTTCGCTGCTAGTACGGCGGTCGTATTTACCTGCATCTTGGAGAACCCAAAGCGTGTAAGAGGTGTTCTTGGTAGTATACTCGGATTGGTGTTGCGTAACTAGAGCTGGATCTTGGCATCATTGGGCACAAGCCGGATAGAGGACTGTAAGATGGTATAGAATATGGGGCATATGATTGGACTCCGTTGTACTTTGTTGTAATGTCAGTTGGATAGAGCATTTCAGTTTCAAGAGTGGAGTTTCGAAAGGGTTGTACACACAAGGTTCATAGACGTGGTGGGCGACGGGTTGGGGCTGAATTTTGGCCTCACCCACAATCCAGTCACTGTCCGGGTTCACGAATGAGTCACAGCACACTCCACTGCGTATCTCTTCAGACACTTGTGGTCGTGAATTTTCAACAAGCAGCAAGCACGGTAGCTCAGGGGTAGAGCGCTGGGCTCATAACCCAGAGGTCCCTGGATCGAAACCAGGTCGTGCTATCAAATATTTCTTTTTGCTCGCATCTGTACGTCCATTTTTGGTGAAGCTACCTATGTTTGTTTACTGTGCTAGAGCGACTACATGTCTTGTGGTTGTACACCTCACTGTTGTTATCATCGTCGTCGTCGTTACTATTGTTAGTATTTTTCCTACTGTTATCGTCTAAAGTATTATTGTCCCGATTTTCCTCGTCCCTAGTGGAAGTAATTAAGTGCTCGGGAAATAAAGTCGCGCAGCACGACCATAACAGTAAGTCATTTTGAATTTCTCTTTTCCTGTAGGTCGTGAACACTATTTGAATGAATCCCGCCCCGTCTACCAGTTTGGCATTCACTTCCACTAGATTTTCCTTCATCGTTTGCGCCCAATTCGGGCATACAACCCGCCATCTCGCGTGACACAAAAGCCTTTTCTTCATCCCAAGTGCCTTCTGATAATCAAATAGTTCCCAAATGGAAGACAATCAGCCCAGGTATTCACCGTTGGACACATTATAGTGATAGCTCATACCGTTGCCGGACTACCATCCAACGAACTTTTGATAGATCAACTCCGTTATTGGTGCGAAGGCGTACTTCCTGTCGCCAAGGTCATGCTTGCGTGTGCTTTGGTGGGTGAATCGACGGACTACGGGCATAGCTCATTGCCGGCGCCGATCTATCTCGGGGCCGGGTTTGGGTTTCTCGGGGATAAGCATCCTGGGGCGGGGCCGGGACCCCGCCGCCACGGCCGCCCACCGCAATCCAGGGTGACTACCCCCGGCGACGAGGCCCACTGGTCATTTACCTCGCCCAATCCTACGCCTTGGCTCCCACCCTCCAATTGAACTGGCAAACTTAGTTCCCATGTCTTTGCATGATTCAAGCTCCCCTCGGCAATCAGAGTTGGTTGTGGGCTTCCGGGCTGCGACGTTGACGTTGTAGGACAACAAGCAAGAATCTACCAAAGCATTGTTGATAGGGCCTTTCGGGACCGGCAATTACACTGGCTACTCGACCGTTGAAAATGGAGCGTACGCAATGTTGGCCCAGTTTACGAATAGCAAACCAACTTTTGGGCAGCAAGCCGTGGACCGAGGCTTGCAGCGGCCAGATTCGCAAACGGGCACCGCACACCGCGCGGTAGAAGCTGGTAATGTCTTTTGCCAAGTCCACATCCTGCTCAGCTGCCACGAAAATGTCAAAAGCCTCTGGCGCAGATTTCTCTCAAATAGGGGGACTATTATTGCTTCTGTCATCTGGGTATCAGCAGCCATCATCGCAATGGGCCAATTGGAGCGTCCATTCGATATTAAAAAGGAAAGCTTGGCGCAGATTCCCACGAGGGATTCCGGAGGCTCCCCCCGCCGCAACAGCCCCTTTCAATAACTCGACGTTGCCCTTTGCGTTGTTTCCGGGACCCCCTGCAACGTCCAACAACCAACAGTTGATTGCCAGGCCGTCACACAGTTTCTTTGGCAAACCAGCTCTCGCGCTCGGGAGACTGCCATGCGTTTTAGACTAGATCAAAGAAGCAAGTAAGGGGACGACTGCAGAGCCAAGTCCCAAGAAGAAAAGAGAGAAAAAATACTCTCAAAATCGCTCATTCTATGCAAACTGACAGACAGCAGACTGAGAAATGTTTCTAGGAGCCAGTGATACACAACCGAAACGAGGATCCCTGGCGTGGATCACATCGCGCCGTTCCTTCGGGTCGGGGCTGCCTGCGTGGGCAATCTGATTCCGAATGCCGGCCCCGGTCCCTCCTTGAACCTCTTTCCTTGGCCCTGAGGGAAGGCTGAAAGACGGATATGGAATACTCTTCGTATTGCAGAGTATTGAGCGTATAAGAACATGCTGCCCACTTATCACACCCTCTGGAGAAAAACAAAGCGCTAGAGACCAGGGTCTTTTCCTTTACCCGCCTTCCTTTCTCTCTCTTCCCTTCTCCAGGCCCTCTCACTCACTTTGAAATTTCACTTCTCACCTTCACTTGGGCTCTGCGATTTTTCTTTTCCTACGAACAGAAAATTCACAAAACACCAAAACCTCCATACCCAAAGCAGTGCTAAACCGCCGAAAATGAAGTTCACCATCTCCATCGTCACGGCCTCGCTCACTGCCGTGGTCGCCGGCAACCCCCTCCACGCGCGCCTGGACACCATCACCACCCGCGAGGCCAATGGCACCACCAACTGCACCACCGCCCTCCCGGTCAACTACGGCGCCCTGATCTTCAACGGCCTCGACATGATCGACATCTGGGGCCCCCTCGACGTCCTCCAGCTCAACGCCCATGCCTACAACATGAACGTCCACCTCATCGCGCCCACCATGGACCCCATCATCGCCGGAGTCGTCAACGCCAGCGACCCGGCCCTCAACAAGTTCGGCTCCAACTTCTGGCCCGTCATCCAGCCCACCGCCACCTTCGCCGACGACCTCGATCTCGACGTCCTCATCGTCCCCGGCGGCCCCGGCGTCCGCGCCGCCGGCCTCGAGCCCATCGTCGAGTACATCAAGGAGACGTTCCCTAAGGTCAAGTACCTCATCACCGTCTGCACCGGCGCCAGCCTCGCCGCGCGCGCTGGCGTCCTCGACGGCAAGCGTGCCACCACCAACAAGCGCGCCTGGGCCCAGATGACCGCCTTCGGCCCCAAGGTGAACTGGGTTGCCCCTGCTCGCTATGTCATTGACGGCAACATCTGGTCTTCCTCTGGTGTAAGTTTATCCTCAACTCAATCAAAATAAAAATAAAAACAGAAGCTTACTGACAGGGAATGTAGGTCACCTCCAGCTTGGATCTCGCTTATGCCTTTGTCGCCGAGGTCTACGGCCAGAACCAGAGCACCCTCATCGCCAACACCATGGAGCACACCCCTCTTGCCGCCGACGACGATGTCTTCACCGACATCTGGAGCGTTCCTCACACCAACAACTAAGCAGGAAGCAAGAAATCTTGGGTTCGTGATTTTTTGATCGTTTGGGTTTCCATTTCTTCTTGGGAGTTGGTTGCATAGAAGATGCATAGCAAGCGAGGATTTTGTTTCGAGAGAACACTGCACCGAGATGCAGGTATGAAGCAGAGATTTGGCCTGAGAGCCATTAAAATTCAAGTCTATCTGATGAATACAGGCCAAAGATTTCCCATACACCTTCGCTATACACCTTCGCTGTTCGTTACACGTGATATGCTTTTGCTTTACTGTAAAGTTCCCTCAGTTCAAGCAGACTTGGACGCCGCCTCGGCCGCGAGCATTTGCTGGATGCTCTCCTTGAGCGTGATGTCGAGAGGGGTAGGCTTGATACCCAAGACTTTCTCCGCCTTGCTGGTGTCGATGGTGTAGGTCTCCTCAATCTTGCCGTATCCGGGACGACCTTCCGGAATTCTGCTCTTCAGCTCAGGGACCTCCTCGCGAAGGATATCTGCCACAGTCTGCCAGTCAAAGTGAGTGCCGATGATGAATCTCTCGCCAGCAGCCTCGGGTCTCTCGATGGCGTTGAGAAGAGCCTGAGCAACATCCTTGACGTCGGTTGATGCGGCAAAGTCCGTCGGGAAGACCGACTCGGCGCCAACCAGCTTCCACAAGAGACCGACCGACGTCGCCAGCCGGTTGAGGTCGAGCTTGCCCAGGTAGGGACCGAACACCCAAGGAGGGCAGATGTTGGCCAGGGTAAACGTGGCATCCTTGTTCTCGCCCATCCACTTCCACATCGCGCTTTCAGCGAGGCCCTTGGAAGCGCAGTACGCCGCCACGCCGCTGTCAGTCTTGGCCGCCTCATCGTACGTCATCGGGTTCCAATCCTTCTCGGTGTAGACGTATCCAGCGCGGTAGCCCTGTGACAGGTCGATGACGGACGCGAACGACGAGACGTTGGCGATGCTCTTCACTTGGGTGCCATACTGCTTCGCGGCCTCGAGGATGGCGACAGAGCCGTTGATGGCGGGTTGGAGAAGGTCGACTTCGTTGTCCTTGGGGTCGACGATGAAGGGCGACGCTGTGTGGACGATGCCAGTCACGCCGGCGAGGGTGTTCTTGTAGGACTCGTGCTTGGTGATGTCCGGGACGATGGCGAAGGTGAGGCGGTCTGATGAGGCGGCTTCAGGGAAGGTCGAGCGGAGGTTGGCAAAGGAGGACTCGGATCGAGCCGTGGCGCGGACGTTGTAGCCGCGCTCGAGGGCGAGACCGACCACATGGGTGCCAATGTAGCCGTTGGCGCCGGTCACCAGGAGTGTTTGGTTGGATGCCATTGCGATATAGGTATTTGCGTTTGGTTATATGGGTTAGCTTCGTAATTCGTTGTTGGATCTGTGTTCTTGGATGTCATCTCATTTTTTCTGCCCGACTTCGAGCTTCATTATATACTCTTCAAGCAACACCTTGCGAGTCATAAGGATCGTCTCACTTCATGATCATTTGCAGTATAGGGCCTTGACGGTGACCCCGTGGGCCCCAATGTCGTACTCCAGTCCGGCACTTGCAGCGCGACGGATGGCATTCAAGATGACCCCCATTCGGAGGGATTGTTAATACACATTGTGGATAAGCAGACGACCTTGCGGCTCTGAAGTCGCTGTTTACGGTAACTGTTTTGACCACTTGGTCATCCTGAATCGCAATGCTCTATTCAATTTCCCCGAGACGGATGAAATCTCATCCGTGTGAACAGCAGCTTCTTTGGGAATGAGTAAGCGATGGTTTGGTAAGACGAGTTATCAAGTCGACAACTGTATGTAAGGTGGTGATGTCCGAATTGCACTCCGGCCTTAAGTCTTCAAGTGAGAGTCGAGTGTCGTCAACAACGAGCTTTTCGCCGAAGATCTCAAGGTGAAGTTTCGGTGATAAGCTGGTCGTGGGGGACCGTGGGGGTTCGATGGCGGCGGCTGCACTGGTGGTCAGCAATTGTCTGCTTTCAGCGGTGCATAACTGCACAACTTGTGCGAATTAGTAATCCCGACTTGGGCCGACGTCATCGGCCAGTTTTACGTCAAATTTACCACACCAAAGCCGAATGTCAGCGGTGTAAGGGTTCTCGGTGTAAGTTAGACCCACCAAGGTGAACGACGCACACCGAGAGTAAACCTCGAAATACTTGAGCTTAAGATCTCATCTAGATTACTTTTCCCAGCGCAAGGGCCTCAGATATCATGGTCACACGGTTAAAGATACACGCCTAACGCATATCTTTGACCAATGAGAACAGTCGAAGTGAGTCCCGCCAGGCTACCCGTCCTCAAGCAGGAGCATGATATTAGATCCCGAGTTCCATTCGTGATGCCGCTGTCACTCAGGCACGAGGCCTCCCGCGGTAACCGCAAGAAGGAGAGCCCACAGAATATGCAAGCCGGAAGGTGGATTGCGATTTGTAGGACCAAGCTGCCAGCGCTGACGACGTTCCCGACTTACACGCCCGCAACGTCCCGTTGTCCAGCCGCGGCTGCCAAGCGACCCACTGGATTGGACACGAACCCCAGGTCGTTGAAGAGTCTCTAAGGCTAATCGCTGCTAGATGAGACGAGGTTCCAGATCTCCAGGCACACGCTCCTGTACCCCGGCTCGGCAAACGGTAGCTTAATGTATAGCATCGGGGCAGCGGTCGGGAGGAACCGGAACCGGAGCGGAAATCTGGGGTAGGTCGGGTCGAACCTCGACGAGGGCGCATCATTCCGGGGCGGCTGGCGGCAAACGGGGCCAGCTCGATGCTTGGACGACTACGTTCCCGTAGCCGTGCTCCATGCAAGTCGAATGCACCCTGGTAAAGGTGGACTTGAAAGACAACGACGTCCCCTATCGAGGCCGTGGGACCACGGCAGACGAGCAGTGACATATCACAGGTTTCAACGCCGGCCGCACAGCCTGCGCCCTTGGCTTGTCAAGTTTGTAAGCCAAAGGCAAATGTAAGCAGCGAAGAGTCTTATGATCTGACAAAAATCTGCTCGTCTGAATTTGAACAGCTCTAGCAGGCTTATGAGGAAGCTAGCTGAAGAATTTGGCCGAGCGGCTCAACCACCTTGTTTACTGTACACAGAAAGGACCAGGATGCTCCTCAGGGGTACATATCGTACGTGTCGTTGGTGGAGGGAAAGTGACGGTAGAGTCATATCATGCCAGGTCGATCGATGTTCAGACCATGCAAAATGATCCAATCTTGGCCCTGGCGCCGCCAGCTGGCGGGCGTCTGAGGGACCGGCGGCAAACATAAAGACCGCGGCATTGACATTGGCGGGTATCCTCGGTAGCGGGCATCGTCAGTCCCGATATATTCGGAAGTTGCGAGACGACATAGGCGAAGCCAGGAGCTCTGGGGACCGATGAAGCCGTGATGCTCCGGCGCTTCGGGCCAGGCGTTCTGGCTTGTTAGCTCATTGGGTTGGGGGAGTCGTGAGCAGATCTCGGACCCCACCAAAGCCGGAATGGCCCCAGCCCTGTTTTGATGGACCGGGTTTGCAATCAAGCGGCAGGCCAAGGCCCGAATGGCAACAGGATTAAACTGATTCGATGTACCTCGCATGTACACCAAGTTGGCGATGGCGTATCAGTACCCAGAAATGGGATCGCAGCAGCGGTGGATGTGTATTTTTGTGCACATGGTTCCAACATGTTCCAACACAAACGAGGGAGCGGAAGTCGGATCCAAATCAGGAGCGGCCCATATTGGATGACCGAGAACGGAGTGTTAAACGGCCCTTCTCGACCATTATCTATGATGAGCTAAAATCGGCCGAGTCGAGGAAGTGCCTCATGGACCAGGCAAGGCGTTTCATTAGCTGGGCTCTATCAAGCTTGGCGGGTTGAGCGACAATATGGAGCAGTGAGTGATTTATGGAGCTGTCGATTTTTTCCCTCTCAGGTCGCTGTCGGCGAAGGTCAGAAAAAGCCGGCGGCAGGGATGTGTGATGCATGGTGTTTAGTGCTAGGGGCGTCCGGGAGGATTGGCGAGATGGTGAGAGGTGAGCTGTTTGAACCCTGTGGCATGTCGTGTCTTGAATCCAGTTGAGAATGACAATAAAAAGAAGCGACCCTCAAAAACTGGAACGGTGAGAGGATCACAAAAGGCGCCAAAGCTTGGGCGTGGGCCATTGTGCATGGTGGCAGTGGTGTCGGACATTGTTGATGTCGACCAGGGGGGGTAGCTGCGAGCTGATGTAACGAGGGGCAGGCCAGTAACACTATGCCCAGCAGGGGGCCAAGGATAAGGTGCCGGAGCTGACTTTTTTTTCTCGCTGGAAACCCAGGGAAGCTGCGGCGTGCCCCTCCATTGCCCCTCCTTGCGAGAGGTAGACGACTACCGACCGTCCTGACCCTGACAATGCTGGCCTGCTCGAGTCGTCGGTCCGGTGAAGAAGAAGTGACACCACCACAGCGCCCCGCCGGCGCCGGGGAATGAGGCGAGGGAGGATACGATAGATCAGGATTCAGGAGAAACAAACCATTACTTGGTCGTTCATCATGAGATGTTTGATGGAGGGGACATGGAGCTCGGACAGTACGGCATGTAGTTGAGGTGTCAAAATAAGTGGTGAGAAGGTAGGGGCCGCCACAGTCGCCGTCAACACCATCCTACCGCCGCCGCACCTGCCCGTGCTGTGCTCTGCAGTACGGATACCCTACCTACCCTCCCTGTCTTTTGCTTACACGGAGGTCGGATGGCAACATGATGGACGCCGACATTGGATGTAATGATTCCACTGATTGACATTGGCAAGTGACATTGGCAAGCTATTCTTAAGTACCCGGAGGGTATCAGGTATCCTGCTAACGCATCGACACTCAAAAATGGCAGCAGCGCCTTCCCGCTTGATGCCCCGCCTTGGCTGTAAAAAGACGCACCTGCTTGGAAGGAGTGGATGAGAAGGCACGACATGGGAAAGTACGAGACACGCGTTACGGGAGGAGCTTGCCTGTTGCCAAAAAGTGTGTGTCACTCACCAGCTCACCAGGCGGCGTCGACCGGGCAATCGCCCATCTCAACCATCCCGTCGCCTGCACCGGCGATACTGGGAGTCATCCCTGCGGAGTGCCCCTACCTGGTACCTCCCTAACTTGCGTCGAGTCCGCACCCGCATTGAGGCTGGTGGTGGTGGTGCTGCTGCTGGCGAGGCAAGTGAGGTGTGTGTGTGAGGTGCACTTCCTGCCTCTCCATCTTAGGTTGCTTTAGTCGGGTCCCTCTTTCTTGGCCTGGGCCACTGCACGGCGTGGGCGTGGACATGGGCGTGGGCATTGGCGTTCGTTGGAAAGACCACCCCACCATCTTCCCTCAACCAAATTTACAAAAGGATCTCGCGCGCCCTCCCACCTCCATCCATTCTGTCCCTCTCTCTCTTCTTCTGCCATTGAAAATTCTTTTCCACATCTCAATCCATCTCTGATCTCGTCGAACCGACGTGATACCTAAACAAGGTGAGCACCAGCTCCATCCATAGCTCCAAGAGCTTTACACAGCTTCTACAACCCCACTCGGCCCCTCGATAACCAACCCCGCCATCGCCGCAAACTTCGTCATATCACAGTCGTCGTCGCAGAAACCTGACTGACTCTCGTCATCTTCACAGACAACTTTTTTACACATACCTAAGCAGACAACATGGCTCCCATCAAGGTCGGCATCAACGGCTTCGGCCGCATTGGACGTATCGTCTTCCGCAACGCCATCGAGCACCCCGAGGTCGAGATCGTTGCCGTCAACGACCCCTTCATTGAGACCAAGTACGCTGTGAGTATCACCCCACCTACCCCTCCAATCTCGTCATGACTCTCATCCACCACCAACACCACCGCTGTCATCCACACCTCGCCGCCCGCATCTGGTAGACAAGAAGGCTATCTTGACTTGATGCCAATTAAAACCATGGGCTGGGACGGAGGGACACATGCTATCACTCATAGCAGACCCATCTGTCACATTTACTGACTCGCTCTTCACAGGCCTACATGCTCAAGTACGACTCCACCCACGGCATCTTCAACGGCGAGATCAAGCAGGAGGGCAACGACCTTGTCATCAACGGCAAGACCGTCAAGTTCTACACCGAGCGTGACCCCGCTGCCATCCCCTGGAAGGAGACCGGCGCTGACTACGTCGTCGAGTCCACTGGTGTCTTCACCACCACCGACAAGGCCAAGGCCCATCTTCAGGGCGGTGCCAAGAAGGTCATCATCTCTGCTCCCTCCGCCGATGCCCCCATGTACGTGATGGGTGTCAACGAGAAGTCCTACGACGGCAGCGCCGACGTCATCTCCAACGCTTCTTGCACCACCAACTGCTTGGCTCCCCTCGCCAAGGTCATCAACGACAAGTTCGGCATCGTTGAGGGTCTCATGACCACCGTCCACTCCTACACTGCTACCCAGAAGACCGTTGACGGTCCCTCCGCCAAGGACTGGCGTGGTGGCCGCACCGCTGCTCAGAACATCATTCCCAGCAGCACTGGTGCCGCCAAGGCTGTCGGCAAGGTCATTCCTGAGCTGAACGGCAAGCTCACCGGCATGTCCATGCGTGTCCCCACTGCCAACGTCTCCGTCGTTGACCTGACTGCCCGCATTGAGAAGGGTGCCAGCTACGACGAGATCAAGCAGGCCATCAAGGAGGCCGCTGAGGGTCCCCTCAAGGGCGTCCTGGCCTACACCGAGGACGACGTCGTCTCCACCGACATGATCGGCAACCCCAACTCCTCCATCTTCGACGCCAAGGCCGGTATCTCCCTGAACAACAACTTCGTCAAGCTGGTCTCCTGGTACGACAACGAGTGGGGTTACTCCCGCCGTGTCCTCGACCTCCTGGCCCACGTCGCCAAGGTCGATGCCTCCAAGTAAATGTGCTGAGCATTGGAGGACGTTGATGAGAAGTACCAAGACCGAGACGGTCTTTTAATGAAATAAAGAAACGACCAACAAAAGCAGTAAAATCGGAAGATGGGCAGTCTTTCAGACGGGAGGGCAACGATGACGCAAAGTCTCGAGAGGCCGGGAAGGATTATGGTTGTGTCTTTTCCTAACAAAACTCCCAAATTACATGTCCTTATGACGTCTATGAAATAGATTATGCCTACCCATCACATAAAGTTCCCCATCGCAAAGTGAAGTTTTCCTGTCTTTTTCCCCCTTCTAACGCGTGTGGGTAGTAGCGGCCGCCGGACGTGTACGG
>JABGMY010005039.1:0-27915 GCA_014705525.1 Colletotrichum sp. HC292 | reverse complement strand
CTTTGTACAGGTGATCACCTTGGTGCATGAGGTGATCGCGATCAGTTGGCGGTGCCAACTGATCACTGAGCGCCTCTCGCTGCGCTCCACTGATGGTTCTTATCTTATCGTCACGTGACTCGTACCATAGTTCTTCCGTTTCCGAGTGAGTCCCTGTTGTTCCCGTGATCCTGCAGTACAAATGTCCTGTCTTAGCCGCCCGACGCCCAAGTGGGTCGGTTATCTGTTACTCCTGCATAACGGGTCGTAACATCAACATCCCGGTCAAATTTGGGTCAGAATACGCTTCCCACCACTTGTCCATCACATCCTTGTCTTTAAACTCCGTAGGGGTATCCGAGTGCTCGGTAGACTGGTTGCGAGATGTTACAGGAGATGGGACGATGCTGCCGTTGCCATCTGAAGACCGCTCCAACACGTCCTGTTCTTCTGATTGTCCCTCCCGCAGTGTTTCTTGGCCATCAACATACGATGGGGCGTTCAATGAGTCGCCTACACCGGCTGATGGCGGGGAAGCACAAGCCCCGGCATGTACTTTCATACTGGGCTCGATGACCGAGACGTTCTTCTGCGGTTGAGTAGCATTCCGCGGCTTTGGCCCACCTGCCGCATGTTGCGACCCATTGGGCTGTTTGCGGCTGCGGCCTTGCTTTGGGCGAGATTCGTTCGGTGCTCCTCTCACTATCTTTGACACCATCTGCATACGTCCGTGAGGCCCGCCGCGCGAGGTGAAGTCACCCAGTTTGACCCCATACCCACCGCACTCTACGCCCCTCAGGCGATAGTTGAAACACCCTGGTTTCCCCTCATCGCACTTTTGATGCCTCTTTCGGCAGGTCCAGCAGCCTTTACCAAAGGTCAGTAGGATTGGATAAGGAGCGACTGATAGGTTAGACGAACCGCTTCTGAATCTTCTGGTGCTCATTGTAACAGGCTAGGCCTGTCACATGGGATGCTCTCGGCTATGTTCGGCACTGAGTAAGACATCAAGGGGTAGGAAATCAAGGGATAGGACATCAAGGTCGAAGATAAAAGGACACGTAGATGCAGCTGAGATGAACAAGAATCCTTCCTTCCTCATCTGAGGATTCTCATTTGAGAAAGGAAGTACGAGTTGCAACATTGCTCCTACTAACCCTTTGCACTCATGGCTCGATGGTAAGGGTGCCGATTGAGTAGGATTTGCGTTACGGCGACTCGGCTTGGTTCTGAACCTTTCTGAAGAAAAAAATAGACTGTGCAGGTGAAGTTGGCATGCACTCAGCATGGCAACAAAGCCGCTTACCACGGGCGGATAAGACAATATCCAATACGGGTACACTTGACGCAGGGTCAGCTCCATGATGGCACGCTAGGGCTACCGATACCCGCTGAGAATGGATACAGGGATGCTTATCAACTGCGATCTTGTCACAAACTAGGCTGCTTAGACTCATCCGGGGTGTAATCATCTGGCCAACAGACGATAAGGGGACTTCGTAATCTTCCACATCACATTGGCCGTTAAGAGGCATTGAGCCAGGAATTGACATAATACACGGCCAATTGGAACGGCTGCAAAGCCTTTTAGCATTCAAGGGCCTCATATGGTTTGCCGCTGATGGAGATAACACCAACGAGATGAGCATGCAGCATTCTGCCGATAGCTAACTGAAACCTGATCGGGACTAGCTTTCGCAGAGTTGGCGCCTGTGATGCCCTAATCCCTTTCCTGTAAAGTTAGTGCTATCCAAACCAGAAAACGCCCTTATCGCAAACTACAGTGAACAAGATTGCCAACCAGAATGTCTGTCACGACTTGCTTCACATGTCGCATCCCGCAATGATCCACACAGCTCTTGAAGCAACAGTTGAGTATTGAGTTGATAGGGTGGGTTGATAGAATTCTGCACAGCGTCAAATAGACATGCTTGCCGACGTTCAACATCCTGTGTACGGTCAAATGAATGACGCAAATCTTTGAAGGAATTATCCCAAACAGTTGTGAAATCGTTTTGCAGCAACTCCAAACAGCCAGAATGTCGCAAGTTGAAACCTCAAGCGACCATATTCCTCATACTTTTGGGTTATGGAGTGGCATCAGCATAGGATGGCTGACCCTTAACGTCTTCGGTGGCATGTCCTTCATCCTCTTCGTCGGGCTTTCCGCGGGAGGTATTCCAGCCATTCTTTACGGCTTGTAAGTTCATTATGAGGGCTGTTTCTGAAATGAACAATTATACTAATTAAAAACTAGTATTGGTTCCAGTATCTGCGTCTTATGTATCATCCTTACCTTTGCGCAGTGCGCTGCTCGGTACTCTACCGCAGGTAAAGCTCTACTGTTCACTTCCGGCTGACAACGAAATGACACTAACATCATTCAAGGGGGCGCCTACCACTATGCAACCTTCTTGATCCCTGAGAAATACCGCCGTCAATGTGCCTATCCTCTCGGATGGCTCAACTACTGTGGCTGGGTCTTAACGCATGCTGCTTGCTGCGCCATAGTCACAACATTGACCCTGGCATTGGTCAAACTATGCCAGCCCGAATTCAACGTAACTACAAGATGGCAGCTGTTCTTGGTATATCTGGCAATGGTGTTCGGATGTTGGTTGATCAATCTATTCGGGCTGAGGGGAATTCCTACTCTCGAACTCGTTGGATGTATGTCGCTCGAACAAGGTTGCAATGATGAGATAGAAGGATTCCAAGTATACTAACAAAAGACACAGGCTGGGCTACAGTGTTCGTGTTTGTGGCATACACAATCGCCCTCCTCGTCAAGGCACCCAAAGCCACACCGCATTCTGTGTTCGTTCAGACAAATAATGACACAGGGTGAGTCCCAACGGCACAAGAGCGACACATGCTATTGCAAAAAAATGGGAATTGACGATGAATAGGTATTCCTCCACGGGCTTCGCTATCCTGCTGGGATTATTCAATAGTTTCTCCACGCTTATGGGTCTCGACTGCCCCACGCACTTGGCGGAAGAAGTCAAGAATCCCAAGAAGGTCATCCCTAGGATTCTTCTGATTGTAATCATCTCACAATTCTTCGTTGGAGTTGTTTGGATTCTTGCGCTGGGTTTTGCCATCACCGATTTACCCACCATCATCGCAAGCCCCACTGGGTAAGCCCCCGAAGCGATCAGTGCAACTTCTTCGGCTAACTTGGAACTCAGCGTTCCGATTCTTGAGCTTATAAGACTCGGTACCGGAAGCGATGCTGCAGCGATTGTGTTTTGCATCATTCTCATCATCAACCAAGGAGCTTCTGCGCTGGGAAGCGCCGTGACAATGAGCCGGCAAGGATACGCTTTTGCCCGAGATGGAGGACTGTTTTGGAATCACAAGTGAGTTACTTTGATACCTAGATAACATCCAAAAGCTTTAACACTAGCTGATGACTGGTTAAAAGACTTACTGAACTGTTACCTCGAACCCAACTTCCAGTTTGGTCCATCAACGTTCCATCAGCCTTGGTCGCTCTTATTGGTTTAATGTAAGTCGTTGGTAGTCAGGAAAAGCCAAGCTCTAATCTCAGAGTCATAGTTACCTATTCTCGAACGCTGCCTTCAACGCAATTATTGGTTCGCAGGCGGTTTGCATGATCATCAGTTTCGGTATGATTGATCACCGTAACCCTGTCTATGGAAACCAACGCTTACGAGGAACAGGTTGCCCAGCGCTTATTATGCTGCTGACAAATGGCTCAACCTTGCCAGAAAGCAAGGCCTGGAACTTTGGCCGACTTTCAACGCCTATCTACGTTGTTTCCGCCTCGTACTCGATTCTGGTTGTCATAGTGGCTCTGGTAAACCTGGCAGATCTTTGCGATCATTTGAAGTGGCTCGACTGACAGAACCTTTTGCAGATCCCTCAGGTCCGCCCGGTTACATCATTGACCATGAATTACACGAGCTTGATAATGGGAGTCTTTGGTATTGCCATGACAGTGGCATGGTTCTCTGAGGGCCGAAGGCTTTTCTCGCCGCCAACCTAACACGAGATTGGGTTGACTGTGATGGACGGCTTGGAGTTCAGCGAAGAACAAGACGAGGAAACTGGAGAGAAACGTGGAGGGCAAGTCAAGGTTGGAGATGGACAGCAATTTGTCAGCGAGGCAATGACTTGAGCTGGTATTCGAGGTTAAGCTCTCAACGACGGATCCAGGGTTTCCTTATTTCCCCAATCAATGTCATCATGATAGAGAGATGAAAAACAAGATCTCAGGCTTCCAACAACTCAGTGCTATCAACGACGGGTCGAGCGAAGGCAAGTGTGAGATCAAAGGCAAGTTCTGAACAACGCCTGCTCACTTAATGTATTGCCCACTTGATGTATAAGAGTACGTCGTGCGACTTCTTGAAGGCGCTCATAATATCTTCATTTTGCGATCATTTCTGCTCATGTGCCACGAGACACCGGGAGAACATGGTAAAACCAGCGAAAACATCAGCCAAGCCCCAGTCAGCTGTAGTTCGCTGTGTACGGAATCTCAGGCAGGTACTGAGGACGACCATAGTTCCCGTTGAGTGCACATGTGCAGGCGGAATTCCTCGCTGCTATTGTCCGTACCAGGTAAGACTAGCCCGCGGAACCCGCGGGTAATTTTGCCGTTTACGGCGAGTTCTGGAGCAGTTGTGAACTTGCTTGCCGGGGCACTTATGACATGCATCTTATCTTATGATCTGTAGCACCTGCTTGTAAGAAGGCTTTCCTTGATCGTATTCATATACTAGAGAAAGAAAGTTCAGCTCTTTTATGGCGACCAGCCACGCAGGAAGTATCATCCTGCGCGGAGACCCATCGACAGAACAACTATGGCACCAACATACACGATATCCACACATTTGAGCAAAACACTGTCGAATTCTTGGCAAGGCTGTCGATTAAAACCATCCAAAGCTGAGACAAGCCAGCAATTAAATGCCGAAAACATGCCGACTCTTTTATCCGTTGAGTCAAAACCACAACACCTCCTATCACCAGACGCGCTTGCAAACCCAAAGCCGGACCAGAGATCTCGGTCTGAACCTGCAACCATGAGATCCTGATCAAATACGAGACAATCGGGGAACGGAATTTGCATTTGGTGGACTATATGAAGTGACGCTTAGCCAAGAAGGGCCCGGATCAAACAGGAAAGCTTGGGAATGGCAGAGCACGCGTTGAGCGGAGATCGAACATGGAAGGGACTGTTGACTTCGACAAGGCAGTATTATGACTTGTAGCCCAAAAGACGTTTCAGGGGATGCAATTCTCATTTCGTCCTCTTGGCGATCTCGACGAAGAGAAGATTTCTTCTCTATGTCGAGTAACCTTGATACCACAACCAACGGATATCACATGATCCAAAGCCTCTCAAACCATCCGTCCACCCCAAACTTCCCATGATCCAATACGTAGTCTACCAACGAGACCGGTGGGTGCCGAGTACCGCGTCTGGGTGCTTCAAACAATAGTTAGGGGCCGACCACAGTCCAAAGCGGCCCCTACGGCGAGAAGTGAACCTGTGTCTTCACCCAGTCAGCAAAGGAGTCGAAACCCTACTGGTAAGCCACACTCGTCACCCCCTGTTGTGTTCCCCATTTCAGAGCCTGGATCTTCGACATGTGACTCAACAAAGAGGCTGCAGACCGTCGCGCTTCGAAGGAACATCCTACTGGCGAGGTAGGGCTGCCCTACATTCGACTTGCTGGGAAGAATGCCGAGTCTTTCTCCGTGCGGCTGCCTCACGGCAAAATTGGCTTTAGACTGCAGGCTGCTGATGACGCCGCGAGTGTTATCGGTTACCCGCACGCAACGCATCGGACACGGGCAGTGCCGGAAACGAGAGTGAAGGATGCCCGGCGAGCCCCATTACCTCGCGGCCTTCGCAGGGCTGGACATCATGCATGAACCCACTGGACCGCCTCTGAACGTCTTCGTGTGTAACTGACTGCGTTATGCCATTTGATTGCTTCGCGCTGACAGTGGGAGGGAAAGACGCTCAGAGGAGTTTGAGACCAAAATTCCGCTCATGTCCAAAAGCAGTCCTCGGCTGCAGCGACAGAGTGATTGCCCCTCACGAGAAGGGTGGCGGCCTGTCCAAATGACCCATGGCAATCGGTTCGCGTCAATCTGCACTTCCATATCCGAGCTCTCGACAATCTCAAGGTCCTTAGGGTCCAGCGGGCAAGATGGGCAGGTGGGGGAAACACGGAAGGACGAGTGCTGGGACACAATGAAATGATTGTGGTGCTTACCTCCGGAGTTCGAGAAGTTGAAACCGTCGTAGTAGGTAGCTCGGTGCGAAAAGGCGACGTCAGCAGCAGCAATCGCGTCGGAGGGGAAGAGGGAGGGACCTGAAGCAACTTGTCAATGACAGGTCTTGAGAGTGAGGTTGAAGGGGGGCTTACCAACGAAATCCAGGGAAGTTGAGATTGAAGTAAAATCAGCGACTGAAAATTCGTGAGCGGCGAAAAGATCAATGGCATCGGACAAGCCCAGGTGATGGCGGCGATAGAATGGAAAAGGGGCGAGGAGCCGGATGGTAGGTGTGAAGATTAAGGCTCGAGGCAGAAGTCGGCAGTTGAAGGAGATTGGGGGAAAAAAGTGAAAGCAAGAGAAAAAGGTGAAGAGAGTAGGTATATTGGGAAGGAGATGTGGGGAGGGAGTTTGTGTAGGTCGCTGGGAGGGGAGTGGTTGTCGAGAATGAGAAGGAGGCTAGTTGTCGGCCGGGGCAAGATCCTGAGAGTAGACACAGGGCGGCGCACAACCCACAAGATCAAGCGAAATCAGGGCAAAAAGAAACGAAGTGATTGTTCAGAAAGAAGCACATCTCTGGATTGGTGTGGCAGGTGAACCAAAGGAGACGATGGAGGCGGGATTCGGGAAAGTGGAGACGAATGAACGTTGGTAGGCGCAAGTCTCACAGACTTCAAGGCTTGAATGTTGAGGTGTGAGGTAGGTGACTTGAGGAAGTATTTGAAGGTTGGGAGAAGTCTTGAACGAGGAAGAAGGATGAGTAGTAAAACGGCGGGCGAGGTTGGTGATACGTTGAGGGTCGGTGGTGAGTGAGTGAGGCAAGAGCTAGGCCAACAGCCTCGGATGTAGATATGGAAAAAAACAGATTTCAGGAGGCAACTCAGTGAATTAAAACATTGAGCCACGGCGGCCATGACGTAATCTACTCTTCGGGAAAAGATCAGAGTTTTCTGCATAAGGTAGGCAGAGGAAGGAACGGAACTCCTCAAAGGGCAGGAGCGGCTCGCGACAACTAGGGGCCCTTCTCCGCTCCTCTGTCGGAGAAAACAACACAAGGCACCCAACCTAAAAAACAACAAGGTACCTAAAAAACAACACAAGGTAGCTAAGGTACTACCTTAGCTAACCTAGCCAGCTCGTGGGTTGCGCAGTTGTGTAAACCTCAAGACGAGGAAGGCACTAACCGACACTCAACCTGATTGTTCCTGCCAGGATTGTTCTAAAAACATGTCCACACAGAGAACCCGAGAAAAAACAAAGCAATTGTACCTACGTGTCACAACCAAGTAACAATAATAGGAAAGAAAGGACCACGATCTTTGTTAACAGTTCCTTCCTCACCTGGCGCTGCTGAAAAACAAAGCATACATTCAACATGGTACCAGTATGGAAAAGGAGACCAGGCAACCCCGCTGGAAATGACCCAAGAGGTAGTAGACACAAAGGTGCTACTACACTCCATCTGCCACACAGCTTAACTGCTCAATTTCCTCCCAAAACACCTTGAAAAGCGCTTTTTACGTCCTCTCAGTTGCACCTTTTCCCAATCAAACCTTCCTCAACCCAACAACAGCAACAAACCCAGATTCACAAACAACAACCACCACGACAACCACCACAACAACCATCACACCAACCTTCATCTTTCTCATACACATTAATACCTTCAACATGGCCGACGTCAAGGAGCCTGGAGTGGTGGTTGCTACCGTGAGTATTGGATGGCTTTGATTTTTTGTTCCACTTGAGCTGACATCGTGCCTGACAGATCTACACCACCGTGAAGGGAGATACGCCATACGTCTTCCCCGGACTCGAGTGGAACGCGCTGATTGAGGACGCCAAAGCCGCACAGGCCCGAAAGGAGATCGAGGACCACGAGGCATTTTACGCGAGCTTCGAATCTTGGAACGATGTTCCCGACCCCATGGTCATCGCCTTCCTCCATGAGGTGAGTCTTCTGACACTTTTTTTGTTCCAAATTCTGACATCAGGCAGGGCGAGGATGCCATCCACGATGTGGAGACCGCTGCGGTCGCAGATGCCTCCCTGCGAAAGGCAACTCAGGAACTGCAAGAGATGCACCATGCGCAGCTGGCTGCTTCAGAGGAGCAGCAGGATGTTCTGCGTAATGAACTGGACAAGATGAAGCTTCAGTGCGCTGCTTTCATGGAGACCATCAGTGAGTTGCAGGTGGAGAACCAGAACCTGCGCGACAAGCTTGCACTTGCCGAGTTCACTACAAAGCACTCGCAGTGATTGCCAGGGATGTTCAGCATGGTTACTTCGGACAAAGAGACGGCGATGGGTGTTTTCGGGCGTTCAATGGGTACATCATGACGGATAGAAAGGGTCACTTGAAGAACGGGTCATTAGATCTGATACGTAATTCCATAGCCACACTAGAAACAAACTTTGCCCTTCCACTAGCTTCGAGGCAATCCAGTTGCAGCAGGCACGTCCAAGGGGATAATTGTGAAAACGAACGGAAAATTGTAGTATATGTCAAGCTCCGGGCCTTCGATATCGTCGCCGATGCCGTCGTCAATGTCCCCAGTAGGAAGTGTCGTGTTCACAGGTAATGATGTGGTCGACGTTGCCGTTGCCAAGTTGTCATCCAAAGATGCAGACTCGACGTCAGATGTCAAGGGCAAGATTGGCACTGTAGTCAGGGTTGAAGGGACCGAGGCAGGTGCGAACGACGTTGACGAACTTGTTGCCGAGCCGCTGTTTTGGACAGCGGGTGATGATGCGCCTGCAGGGAGCGAAGGGGTTTGGCCGGGGCCTGTCGGACTGATGAATGACGCCCCAAGTGCATCAGTGTTCAGCAAACTTGAGACAGGCGCGGATGATGTCGACGAACTTGTTGCAGGGCCACTGTTTTGGATAGAGGGCGATGATATGCTTGCATATATGGAAGGAATTGAACTCGGGGTTGTCGGACTGATGAAAGACGCCCCGAGAGCATCGCTGTTTAGTAAACTTGAGGCAGACGTCGTTGCCCCCGCAGAAGACAACAATCCGCTAGATGAAGGGAGAATTGAAGTGCCTGAGAAGCTGGCAGATGCGATCCCTGAGCTTTCTGAAGTCAAGATACTTCTAGTGCTTGACGAGCCAGGCGTGCTCTGGATGCCTGGGATACTTGCTGTGCTTGGGGTATTCGACATCGCTGGTGCGGTCTGTCTATCTGGCATGACTGGCGTAGATTGGCTATTCGACGCGGCTGGCGTGGTTTGGCTATTTGAAGCGATGGGTATGCGTTGGGTGTTTGAAACCCCTGGCGTAGTTTGGCTGTTGGAAACAGCTGGCGGAGTTTGGATGCTGGGCGAGCCTGCGATAGTTTGCGAGGTTTCAGGGCTTGGTGTGACCTCGACGTCCAGATCTAGCGTTTCTGGTGTTTGACTTGGTGCCTCCTGTGTGGTTGAGGATAACCTGATTGACGAGTTTGTCAAGGGAAACGGCGGAGAAAATGTGCTCCGGCTGCTGCTTGGGGCGAGTGTTGGGAATTGTTCAGAGAGAGACGAGCCGTCACCCTGGGTGCTTGCCGTAGTTGAGATCCCGGGACTAGGGGTGGAATCCGGTGCACCACTGCTAGTGATAGAAGAATTCCATCGGATGATGCTTCTGGAGTCGTGCTGGAAGAGGAGCTGAAGGATGTTGCGGCTCCAGTGGATGTCGTGGTTGTTGCGGAGGTCATGTCACCGGACTGTCCTGTTGAACGCAGAGGCTCAGTGGAGCTGCCAGAAATCGCCATGGAAGTCGAAAAAGATGGATCAGAGGACGATGATAGGATATCATCATTGCTAGACTGTGTGCTGCTAGCTTCGCTGCTGGAAGTAGGGCTGCTTGTTGTCTCTGACTCCGGGACGGGTGTTGTGGATGTATCAGTCGACGAGGCGCTGCTTGGTGATTCTGAAATGACATCGCTGCTGCTCCCAATATCACCAGCTAAAGAGCTGGTGGCGCTGCTAGTTACAGAGGTGCTGGAACTGATGGCGGCAGCGTCGGTTGATAATACAGTGATGCTCGTACCGGAAGCACCAGTCGCTGCAGGGTTTGATGTCGATGAAAATTCATCGGCTGTATTGCTGCTCCCAGAAGTGACAGATGTACTGGAGATGAAGTCGGAGCTTGAAGTATTAGAGCTTGTAGCAGCGCTCGGGCTTTGGGTTAAATCGGTACTCGAACTAGAGCTGGACTCCAGAGAACTAGTGGGCTCAGATGTTGAGCTAGATGTCATGCTAGAGCTGGATGTTGTATCGGAGCTGAATTCAGTGCTTGAAGCAGTGCTGGATGCCGGGCTGGGTGCCGTGCTGGATGCCGGGCTGGGTGCCGTGCTGGACGCCGTGCTGGACGCTGTGTCGGACGTTGAACTCGACTCATCAATTGAACTTGTTACCGTGACGGTGGAGGATGTGTCGTCTGAGCTGACCCCGAGAGTTGATATGGATGTAGAAGATGCCGTGGCTGTGGATGAAATCGACGAAGAGAGATGAAAATTAAAACGGTTGTACACGTTGGCTATGACGATCGTTGGGTCTTCTGAATATCCACCGCAGAACGCTCCGGTTGGCCCTCCAGGGCAAGGAATGACACAAACCGATTGATCGCTTGTCTGAACACCATTCAGGGCGTCTTCAGTATCGCAGTAGCAGTCATCGCCGATCAGAATAGCGTACAAGCGTCTTGGGGTCATGTCCACGAAACACGCCTGCTGGCAGATGGCGGGCGTCAAAGCCTCGTCATTCAGGGCAAACTCTGTCGTTTCGCTGAACACATACACATTGGTACAGCCTATTGCAAAGGTTCCGGATAGGGCGTAATCCTGCTGGCTGCTGGCCCGCGCCTGTACCAGACTCGAGCTGAGGAGAAGCGGCAGGAGAAGCTGCACCCAGAGCAGTGGCCTTGGGACACAAAGACCGAAGCTATACATCATCGCGACGACGGGAAAGAGTAACAAATGCTGAGAGAAAACCGAGTGACGACTAGCTGAACGACAGCCTAATGCTCAGAAATATCGACCATTAATACAGACTCGTACTTACAAGTCGGGCAACTGAAGCCATCATCCGAATAATCTCGGATACAGCCCTCGGCCCGAGCCAAGGAGCCAAGCAGGGCTGAAAATGTCACAAATTAGGAAACCATGCCGCAACGTGTAGATCATGAGACGAACTAGGGATAGCTAAATTCCCAAAGGTAATGAAACCTGGCGGGTCGATGAGACACACGATCTGAGTCAAAGTCGGCCATGCCCGCGAACCAGCAAACGCCGCTTTATGTCCAGGGCAGGCAAGGCAAACCCACATTACTGCAAAAGGACGACAGGAGGGAGAAAATCGCATTGAAGAATGCGGTTGCAGGCCCGCGATCTCTAGGCATCGGTGACGGAATCCCATCCCAGCCTGTCCTTTTGCGACAGTCATCTTAGCGGTTGTCTTGGGCAGAATTTCGGAAGGATGCTGTTACTCAATCGCTTGTTACTTGGCCAATCACGTTAGGGCAATACCATATCGAGGGATCATTCACTCCGAGATGGCCCTGGCCGTCTTTTGTCTCTCTAACCGGGCGAAAGGCATTGGCATGGGGAAGGGACGAGCTGCTGCTCATGTCTGCACCCTCGTTTGAGTAAATGCTATCGAGACACTGGACATGAGAGAGAGGCATATGATGAATGGGACGGTTTAACAGGAGTTGATGGGGGGGCGGCCCATACGGAATTGAGGTGTGTTTGCCATGCTTGAGAAAGACTTTTCGAAGGAATTGAATCTTTTATGGACTATCTCAGCCTTGCTGCACATGGCTCCCCGCATGTATGAGTCGTCACAATTTATTTCGATAAGAACACGCATCTAAGCTTCATGAAAGGCCCGGACTCGGCCGAGTCCCGGATGAGGAGGCGATTCTTGTGGAATGAAGGACGGACGGAACCCAGAATTAGACTAGACAAGAGTGGCCTCCTCCCCTGCATTTTATTTAGTCACGGTGCATACTCGGACATTGAGGTAGCTGTCATAATTCCCTCAAGACACCAGCATAATTCAGGGTGTTGTCTGCCAAGACTAGGTATCAAGAGAGTGCCTTCGACCACTGAGATTGCAGAAGCGGTGTTGAGCTGAGGACGCAGTAATTTGTGTCAGATTCCATTTCCACAACCTAATATGCTGTCGTCACCAGATCCAAGCCTTAATTCTTCCTCCGAAGGCTGAATCTCTGAGCGATCTGATGAATACTGTGCCTGAACCGAGATGTGGACACATCCTTTTCCCTTTTTGTCGCAGGATTATCCGCTCCCGTCTTCTCCGTTGCCGTTTCGCGCTCTAAGCCATCAGCTTTCTCTACGTCCTTCTCCATGCCTTTCGATTTGCGCTTAATCTCCATGCCTGTAACAAAGCTCAAGTCCAGCAGCTCTGCAATAGCCTGAGTTCCATGTTCCAATACATACTCCGTCAAGAACTTGTGATTCGGATTGTCCTTGAAACTGTAGCCTGTAGCCAACAGTCGTCTGACATATTGGGATAGAGACCGAACCACGGCATAGTCAAAGAGACACCAGACTCGTGCGGCTTTGCGCCCAACGTATGGATCTACCCGTCTAGTCCAATGGGGAAAAGAGAAAACCCAGTCTGTCTGCGACGAGTCCGGTGGAGGTTTGTCACCACCAGGACTGCCCAAGATAGCCTCGGCGATCTTGTTCATTTCTTCCAGATACGGAACGTAGACATCTCGGTTTTGTCTCTCTAGCCAATGACATTGAGTGGTAAACTCGCGGAGAATGTCTGCGAGAGATTCCATTCCTGTCATGTCATCTTCAGTCGGGCGGATAGCCTTGGCGTGCGGAATGAGTGCTGCGCAGAGAACCACATGCGGATCAAAAGAATCTTCTGCTGTCATGAACTCGGCCCCACCGCCCTCTTCGAGGAAGTCTTTGACTGTGCGGTGTAGATACTCGACCTTTGACTCGGGCCCTGTGGTGCTAAAGGTTGGTACCTCGAGAAGCCCCTTGCAGCGGCTTTGTAGCTGTCGCCGCATTACTTCGGCCCGATATCCCTGCTCATCGGGGCCCATTGTTCCCTGACTGTCATCTAGCAACGCCTCCTCCGGGTCTTCGTCGATAAAGGAAAGAGAGAGCAGTCTCAAAGACGACCACGCCTCGCGACTGTCCCCTTTGACATCGATTGATTTGTACTCTCCAACAGCGATCGACGCCCCAGGCAGATGCGATGCTCGAACGGTCTGGAAGATTCTTGATGATTGCTGAAAATAAAGCAGGTCTAGGTCCTCTAGAAGCTTTTTGAACAATGATTGTAGATCAGGGGGCAGCTCTTGTAATCGTGCTCGGAGGTCTTCGAGTTTATCCCCGTCTCGTAGTCCATCCAAGAGAGACTTTACCACCAACGTGACCCACAAGAATACACCAGAGGCTTTCTCCGAGACTTCGTCGATCAAGGGCCGAGCGCTCTTTTCGTCTAGCCTTTGAAGCTTAGCGAACATGATATTCTCGGTAAGCTTCTCTGTTGCGAATAATGTAATGTCCGCTTTGGTGAAGTCTTCCATTTCAAGGGACGGCTTCCGCTGGAAGCTATCCTCAAATACCAGCCATGGCCGGCTGGACACGCATGCTTTGATATGCGGTCCCTGAGAGAATGCGCGTAACAAGTAGCTTGACATCTCACTGCAGTCTCCATCTAGCTCATCGAGCCCGTCTACAAGGAAGAAAAATGCTTTGGTCTTGTCAGACAGCATCTCGGTGAATCTTTGAGAGAGCTCGGACCATGACCAAGGGCGGGAGTCGTAACCGAACAGCTCCTGGTATTCCCATCTCTCTGGGAAGAGCTTAGGAATGTCTTGAGGAAATTGGCGAATAGTTTGATGAAGGAGAGACTGTAGGAGTCCTTCTCGGGACATCTGCATCATTGTTCCCGAGTTCCAAAAGAAGAAGCTGGCAGTGTGAACGGGTACGTCCTGCTGCCAACTTTCCAGCCGCGGTTGGAGGCGGGTGTCGTCCGACAGAAACTTCATCAATGTCGATTTGCCTGAGCCTGGCTTGCCAGTCACCCAGTATAGAAACTCGTCCGATGTCAGCCAGTCATTGAAGCTATCCCATGGCGGACTTTTCTTCTCTGTAGTAGATGTTGACGGCTCGCTAAAAATCCACTCAAAAGTCTTCCGATGTGCGACAGGGATGCGTTCATAACGATCCCGAATATCCGCAGATTTGAGAGACTCAAGGGTACGACGTTGCATGAGCTTGTCTCGCTCTTCCTTGGCGCCGGCGGAGAGGGAGGCTGAGACAAGATCAAGATAGGTAAGACCTTCCGGTGGTCCTGAGTCCAAGCTCCTCCGGGCCGTCTGGAATAGCTCGGCCTGCCACTTGCTCTTAGGCTCAACGATTGCCAGGATCTTGTTGAGATTCTGCTCAATCTGTTGGTTGCGGTTGCGGGTGTCTTTTGTCAGAGTCTCGAGCTGCTCTTTCATGCTCGCGAGCAAGATTGAATCAATCTGGCGACGATATCTGTCCAATCTTTGTGCCAAGTCGACGATGTCTTGCTCCTTCCACACGCTTCGCAGAGCTTGCCTGAAGCTATCCCATCCGTGGCCGAGTCAGGTTTCTGAAGTGTTTCAATGGTACCGATGAGATTCTTGCAAAGATCGCGCACTCCGTTGCAGAGAGTGGATAGATCCTTTCCAACATCATCTTTCCCCATGGGTGCGCCGACGAGCTGGATGGTGATGCGGCGACTGAGGGATTGAAGAGTTCTGGCGATGGACGCCAGCTCCTCATTTTCGACAAGGCCGCGCTGGGCGGAGTGATGCAATTGCCGGCTCTTGGATATGAGGTCGCTGGTGAATGTGATGGTCTGGACGATACTTGCAGCGAGACCAAATGCCGATGCCGGGTCCATGGCTGGCGAGAATAGCTTCTGCGGTGTAGGTGGAGAGTGACATGAAAATGGACATTTCGCGTAAGACCGCAATTCAGCGCCGATCTCACCAACCAAGGTTCCATAGTTTTCATCCACAGCGACCATTCACGGCGAGTCAGCCACTGTCAAGGACATTATGTGGCACAGCCACGACGACTCCCGCATGAATGTATTCCCTGTCTCTACCAGAAGGGATGCGATCTTCACAACTACACACTGAGGCGCAACATATCTCATTGTGGCTTTCGAGATGTATGGAATTTCGAGTTTCATGTGAATCTGACCGATCAAGCCTTGCTGCGCTCCTACTACCGCCGGCACGGAAGTTATCCGATTATCGCATTGATAGTCAACGGCTCCGGGTGGGGCTGGAGCAGACCTACTTAGCCGCCTTCTCTCGCCGTCACGACTCGGAAACGTATGTGAATATCCTGGGATATGTATGTGATTCGACATCAAGTCAATACGGTCACAAAATCAAAGAGATTCGGTATTTTTGAGTTCAATATTAGACGGTATTAGCTAGCGATTCTGCCTTACGCAACTGGGCTTCGTCCAAATCCAACTGATCCGGAGTCTTCACAGGTAGACATAACAGTAAGGCCCAGAGAGTGTGCTAAGCGCATCTCCAACAGTGATGCGAGAGTCCGATGCGTAGCCATAGTCCAGAATGTCCTCAAAAGTAGTGTTAGCGCTGGGAGGCGTGTTCAAGAACGTGTTGGTGCCGGAAATCGCGTTCTCGGTAAACTGGCGGTCGTGTGGGGAGAGCATCTGCCAAATCCACCATACGCGGTCAATCATGGCATGGTGAAGGTAGAACACCGGGTCTCCCGGGCTGGTGAAAAAGTCGCGAGCCGGATCACCTGGACATCGATTAGCTGGAAACAACGAAGGCTACATGTGCAATGTAGAAATCACATACCGCCAAAACTATAGTGTCCGCCACCATGAATACCTAACATGGTGACTGAAGTCTCAGCAAAGCCTTGCATCTCATACTGGAAGGTCGAGATATCTTTGGGGACGACGATATTGTGAATCACAGCCGACGCATTGCAGAAGCGACGGTTGATCTCAGTGGTAAGGTCGCGCTTGAGACATCTCGGGTTGTAGGCAAAGATTCCATCTGGGTTCGACTCGCTACCTCCGCCTGGAAGCGCCAGGGCGACGGGGCCGAGGTTGACCGACAAGTCCTTGAAAGGTCCGGACTTCACGCAACCACCACCTGTTCCGGAAGGAAGGCGAACAACTTCATTACCATCGCCGTCGGTAAGAATCAAATCTCCTTTGCCTTCGACAAACTCTCCGTCGCCAGAGATTGAGGTATCGCTTCCGTCGAAGACTGGAGAAGTGTTGAGGCCCGTAATTGCAGACTTAGTCCAGTCCCAGTACTGTCATCAATGTCAGTACGCGTCTTCAGACTCTTACATGCCTCTTACCGGTTGAGTGCCAGTGTAGCCACACTCCTCTCTCAAAGCCTCCTCGTACAGCCAAGTGAACTGCCTATGCCATGACAAGAAGGTTCCAGTCAGATGGATCGAGAACGTCTGATTTATGTGCGTAGCGACGAAGTCATCGAATCGTGTCTTAGCCCCGGGGACGATCTCAGAAGGAGTTCTTGCTGGCTTAGATGTGAAACACTTGACAGCCCTGAGGTAGTCAAGTCGCTCTTGCTTGCTCAAGGCGCCCCTATGAACAGGTTAGCTCAACTAGGCACACCATCATGGCGTGAGTACATACCACTCCTTGCGGATCTTGATGTTGCCGAGCGTGCAATTACTCCCGCGCTTCTGTAGCTCTCCGCGGGTGAGAAGCTCCTCGGACTTCGCAAAGGCAGACTTAGCGAGAGCAGCCAGTTCCTCGACGCCTTCAGCAGCGGCAATAGCTCCCGCGTCCTCTTGAGGCAAGGGGGTGGCCAAAACAACAGAAGCTGCATGTAAGGCAAAGATGCCGAAGGGTAGGACGTGCATGTTTAAGACGTAACAAGGAGTCTGAGCCAATGAGGAACAGGGACGACCCAGATAGAGAGAAATTGGCTGAGTGCAGGAGAAACCAATCTGCAGGAGGGACGACTAGCTTAGTGCCAGATATATAGACTTCCCACAGACGGAAGCAATCTTATTTCGGGGAGACTTCTATGTTGGCCCATCACCAACGTAAACATCCCACACTGTTTTCGGGCGCATCAATCATGCCGGGCACTATCTCAAAGCGTTAGATGTCCTTGTGAGATTTCGGTGGACCATGTCGGGTAAAAGACGAATCCTGAGCATTGCCACCAACCAACAACGAGAAGTCCATATCTGCAGGGCTTTTACGAAAGATCCATCCCACAGCCAATCTTGTTAACAAGTCAGCACTAAAACGTAGAAATGGTACCCACCCGTGCAGGGGAAGTTGGAGACGGCATCCGTTGGCGATGCTTGGCTTTCTCCTCCAAGACCAGGGCTGCGGAAAGGGCGGCGGCGTAGTCAATTCGTCATGCAGACCTATGCTGGGATTACTCGACCGGCACACGGTCCGGACCATTTGGCGACCCGGTGAATAGATTCCCTTGTCACCACCTCCTCCCCGTTGGGGAGGTGCGTCCGATGCTCGGCTATGTTTAACGCGGGCCACGAAGCATAAAAGGACCCCGGGATCTAGTCATACCTTGATTCAACGACGAACCAGAAACCAAGAGAATATCATGCCATCACGGAATATGCAGAGCCCCTGCATTTCTAGGATCCCAGGATCACAAATTTTGACACATCTCGCCAAGAAAAATGCCACCAACCGGCTTGCGATGGTGGACATTGCAGGTATGGCGCATCCAGTCCAGTCCAGACCCTTCATGTTCTCGGTTCGTCAACGAGATGATTATCGCCTATTAACTGGAGGTCGAGGACTTGGACGTTGCCGTACGTAATGGCCTGATAATAAGTTTCATGATGTTGAAGCGCTCTCATGTGATTCTGGCCGATTGACTCTCGATCCAGGAGTGGGAAACGGCGTCCCCATGTGGCTCAGTGAACGCTAATTGTGGTGGCGGAACTGGGTGCATGTTGTTCTCTTGGGCTTTGGCCGAAAGCCTCTTCAGTGGTATTACCTTTAGTCGACTCTCCATACTCTTCCGGCGTAAACATCTCATCTTCTCTCGTGTGATGAGCCCTTCGACAAATTGAGAGACATGGAATTTGTTTCCAAATTTGCCAACAATGAGGGCCCTACGGTTCTCGCAGCGACGCTGACAGCGACATGTGTGGCTCTTCTTACGGTGGGGGCGCGCTTGTATGTGCGTCTTGGTATGATTCACAGCTTTGGTCTTGATGTCTGTTTGCCCCTCTTCCTGTCTCTTACTAAGTCGGTATCACTGACATTGTACGCAAATCCAGGACGGGTTCATGACACTTGCGATGGCTATTGCCATCGCCGGCGAAGTAGTCCTTGTCTCGCAGGTTCGCCATGGGGTTGGTCGTCATACCGGAGATGTTGACCTTGCGGTTGACTATCCCATCGCGATGAAGATGTCCTTCGTCTCGCAGCCGCTCTTCCTATCAGCTTTGTGTCTTGTCAAGCTCGCTGTAGGATCTTCCCTACTGCGCATTCCATCGAAGAAGCTCTACAAAAGTATGATCATTGGCATCATGGTTTTCATGACCGCATACACCATTGCCTGCATTTTTGTAAGGCCCTAGCGAAAATCTCTGATCACCATCCGTTTGCCTGCTAATTTATGCTCCCCTCACACGCAGACAATTGTTTTCCAATGCACCGATGTCCGAATCTTCTGGGACTTGGACGTGGACTCGACGTGTTGGGATATTGAAACGATCAAAGGCCTTGCATATGCCAACTCCTCCGTCAACATTCTCACCGATCATCTATTCGGCATCGCGATCCCCGCCCCAATGCTATGGACTCTCAATGTCCCTACCCGTGTCCGGGTATCTCTCATGATTATCTTAGGCCTCGGTGTGTTCGCTTGCGCAGCGGCCTGTGTTAAGGTCTACTACGTGGTCACGGCGTATGGGAAAACATTTGATCCCTTATGGGACTCACGGAATATTCAGATGTGGACGGTCATTGAAGCAAATGTTGGAATCATCGCTGGTAGCCTGCCTACACTTCGGCCTTTGTTCAAGGATTTTCTGGGCAGCATCTACGGGAAAGGGTCCACGGCACCAACAGGCAATACCTACTACGGTCGCGGAACGCTTCGAAGTGGGAACAGCAACTGGCAAACGCTCACAAATTCTCAGTGGCCTGTGGGAACAGGCGAGGGAGACAGGGCTCCGAGGACACGCAAGGACAGAACAGGGAATGACTACGAGATGGGAACGTATGCCTCACGGCCAGTTGGACCGAACACCGTTATTGCGGGGGAAGGAACAGACGATAGTGACGAGAGCTTGTACAACACAGGACTGCGGGACGGTCCTGAGAGACAAGGGATCAAGAAGACAACTGTCACGACGATCATATTCTCTAAGAACCAGAAGGATGCCCCCGAAAATTAATTCTTCACGAACCCAATAAAACTTTATCTCACATTCCGGCTGCAAAAGATTGGGCAATACGATGACTTCTCAGCTGATTTGAAGCGGGAGGAAACTGTGTTAAGGGTTAGCCACACCCCGGCTGTTCTTGCAACAGTGCCGCACGCGTGCCTCATTCTTCCATGTTCTTTGCTGCTTTTGTTGTGGCACGGTCTCCTTGATTCATATTCGATGCCGGCTAATTGCTGCACATTCTAGCCTTCACTTCGCATCGCTGCATCGTTTGACATTTCCGGCAAAGAATCCCGGCGAGTAAGCCGTCCCATTGGCTCACTCGCATCTAGCACGAATAGCAAAAACGGCACAGCCAACAACGTCCGGAGCAATTGCTGCGCCAGTGTGGCAAAGTCGGAGTCGAGTCTCGTTATTATTGTGTGGGCCGAAATCATCGTGGGCCAGGCCCAAAACACAAGCGAGGCTAGTTCTCCAATCCCTTTGCCAAGTCGCCTTTCGGGGACTCGAGCCGGAAAAGCGGAAGGATTCTGTGCTTGGGCTTGGGGCGGGGCATCTAGATACTGGAATTCCTGATTAAAGCCCCGTCTAAATGACTTGTCCGCGGAATCCTACAGGGCGGAGAGCCCTGGTTGAAATGGTCGTTGTTGCAATTTCCCCAGGGAACTTAACCGATCCCAGTAGGCCTTATGATTGGCAATGACCACACCTAATTTTGTCCTCTAGCTCCAACCGAGGACTGTTGGTACAAGGGGTGACGTTATCAAATGAGAGCAGTACATAATATCCGGCTTATCCTGCTTCGGCAGGCTTCGCGGCCAGCAGGACGAGGATTCCGCCAAGCTACTTCATCATTTGGGTACTCGGGCTGCGAACTTGAGCCTTCTATAGAACTCTGCAAGCGGGCGGTTGACATGAAGAGAACAGCGCATGGTCGGCTTATCCTTCCTTTTACCAAGTTATCTGATGGCACTCCGACATTCATATCCCTTGTGCTACCAGGTTGACAAGCCCTGTAAGATAAGAAATACCTTCCATATCATTGCTCGGAAGCTCGCCTGCTGATGCAAAGCGGGGCTATCCCGAGACATGCTTGTCACGTGTAGCCCATGTGTTCAGATACATCCGTGGATGTAGCCAACGTTCTGGACATAGCTTCATTATCGTAGCTATCAGTCCCAAAGTCTCAATGTCAACCCGGATGTTGTGCTGTCTCTTTTTCTACGACGATGAGATACCATCTACCCATCATAACATGTCGAGCCTCTCTGCTTTTAAACGAGTCTCGGATCTAGATCCCCCAGAAGGTGTACCATACTCTCCAAACCGTTGTCTTTCGCAGATTGAAGAGCCATGTTGCTGGTTTCAATCTCCACCGGAGCGAATCTCTCAAATAACAAACTGACCATGGCTGTATGTTCGTTCATCACAGCATATCTCAAGGTCGAACACTCTCTGAGGTCGGCAATAGCCCCCTGGTCCAGCAGCGCCCTCACAATCGCCAAACTCCCTCCAGCTGCAGCTGCCATCAGCGGGTAGCCGAGCATGTACTCGCTACTGCTGGGGTTCGCGCCCCGCTCAAGGAGAAGTTCGACCACCTCTACATGGCAAGCTCGGGCCACCACTACTAGAGGAACCTGTTTGTCCCAGACAGAACCGTCGACATCGGCTCCAGCATCCAGAAGGTTCCGCACCATTTCCACGTTACCCAGCCAGCAGTGAAGAACCACAAAGCGATAGTCGGAAACATCGGCGCCAACATAGTCGCACACATACTTGTGAACCTCCCAGTTCTGTGTTGCAAATTTGTACTTGTGTTCTTCTGAGGTGTATTCCACTGGAATCAACGTTTCCATTGGCGCAACGATGAAGCTGCAGTCGCGTAATTGTGTCAAAGCCTCCTGCGCAACGTTTATGTTTCCTCCATGTGCTGCAGCATGAACAGCACAACGTTTTGCGAATGCTCGTGTTAAAGGTGACTCTGTAGCCCGATGTCGCCTGGGTATCGAGTAGTCTTGATTAGCAATGTGACCGATAGACGTAAGCCCTATTTATTGGTAGCCAATCCCGTAGAAAGGCGTCTTCAACACTTACATATGAGGTGGGAGTACTGCTTCATCAGTCATAGCTTCAAGCAGTAGCTTGACGACTTCAAGATTCCCAGCTTCAACGGCAACCTGCCATGGAGAAGGCAAGAGATCGGTCTTGCCAAAAGGATATTTGTATGGCCATCTATAGTTTTGCAAAAGGGTCTTGACCAAAGATTGGTTGTTGAAATGAACTGCAAGAACCAGTAATCCCTGGGATGCCTCGGTTCTGGTGCCCATTGACGGGAAGGAGATACCGCCGTGAAACTCGGATAAAGTCAGCCAGCAGAGCTCTGAGATAGTACGTTCGATATCGGCTCCTGTCTCTTTGCACCAATCCTCTGCCAGTTGTCTCAAGCGCGTAAAAGGGTCATACGGGTTTTTCTCGACTCGAATTCTTTGGACGCAATATGAGTGCCGCAGGTTCTCTGTCCCATAGTTCCTCTGAACCCGCTAATGGCAGAGCAATGGAGGTCTGCCTTTTAGCGCTTCTGGAAGCCGTCTCCAATACAAAAACCCAAACTCTTTTTGGGCTAACAGAAGCTCCTCTATGATGGAGGCACCGATGAGATCTTTGAAGAGCCCTTGTACAGGTCAGAAGACTGGTTTGAACGCCAACAGTATGTTCCAGTGTTTAAACCCGATGTGTGAGAGGTAACGTACTACATACGAGCTTCAGGCGCAGCCCTCGCTGGAGGCCACGTGAGAGACAGGCATGGTGCAAGATCAGTTGGATGATTTCGGTGGGAAGCTCCAAGATCGGGAGTTTCATGATCAACACGAACTATGCCATTGGCTATGAAACTACGACGTTTCGGGTGGCGGACACTGATAGCAATTCCTAGGGCGTGAGGTTGAGATCGTGAAAAATTGAGCGCGACTCAGCGATTCCCAGAGAGGTAAAGATCTCCACTTTTGTTGCACGTCGGGTCATATCACCCTAACATCGTCAGCCACCGATTTGGTGAGCTTGTGTTAGGCAGCTATCACTGGCTATCAGGGTCCCACGACCCTTCGGATAGCGGGTGTTTGAAATTCAGTCCAACCTTTGGAACAACAGAAGACACCCATTTCTCTAGACTTACGTGAGAGGCACTAACTGAAGTACACAGATGATTTTTAAATCTCTGAGCGATTGGAAGAAAGCAGCATTTTGTTTCGCAACGCAAGCATAACAGCTACAGCCCAGGATGAAGTAATCGATTTCGCGATTTGACGATTTGGCGTCGATTGGGGTCATTGATTGGCTCGCGTAGGCTTGTCCGACCCTAGTCCTATTCTGATGATGAGCTGAGCAGTCCTTAACAATCTGATCATCCGTCTCCGTAAGCAACAATGGTAAGAACTTCATTGACAACATCTTACAGGACGTGCCGTCCCTATGGATGCATGAACTTGAACCGACCTCTTTTCTGGAATCACATACGCAACTCGTTGCGCACCCGAGTCACAGAATGATGCGTCTGATTCACACACCCACGATGCAACTCAAGGAGTTCATCGGGCGCATTCCGAATTACGCGATATTGTCGCACACGTGGGGCGCAACCGAGATCACGCTACAGGATTTTCAAGTTGGAGGTGCCGAACTCCAGTCGAAGCAGGCTTTCCACAAAATTGAAGCTACATGCCGCCAGGCCGAGCGCGACGGTCTGGAATATGCATGGGTGGATTCATGTTGTATCGACAAGACCAGCAGCGCCGAACTAGGAGAAGCTATCAACTCCATGTACCGATGGTATCAAGACTCTGCGGTGTGTTACGCTCACTTAGAGGATATCAATGAAGATAATATATGTCGCAATTAGGCATCTCTGGGACCGTTTGCGAGCAGCCGATGGTTCAGTAGAGGATGGACGCTGCAAGAGCTCATCGCCCCGAGACAAGTTGAGTTTTACAGCACCAAGTGGCAAAAGCTTGCCGAAAAGAGCTCCATCGTCAGTGATCTAGAGAGGATCACGGGTATTGATGAGTTCGTTTTGAGAGGAGGTTCGCCCCAAAGAGCGAGCCTGGGTCGACGCATGAGTTGGGCGGCAGGAAGGAAAACAACCCGAGTCGAGGATATCGCCTACTCCCTACTTGGTATCTTCGACGTGAACATGCCTCTGCTATACGGAGAAGGAACAGACGCATTTGCACGTTTGCAAGAGCAGATTATGCAACAGTCTGACGATCACACACTCTTTGCGTGGCGCGCAACGTCACCGTCTGGGCCCAATGAACCTCTCCGTGGCCTCTTGGCACAGTCCCCGGATGAGTTTTCCAACTTCAGAGACTGGCCCAATCCCCACAACGATAACATTGTCCAAATTTGGCCGCGAAGCCCCGTCGGCGTGTCAAAACGCGGGATTCACTTCACGTCCAAGACCAAAGCCCTCGGGCGGCGAAGCATTCTGGACATATTGCTCTTCCGATCGAATGCGTCGTCAATAATTCTTCCCTTAAACTGCAGTGTAGGCGGTGAATCGCAACGCGTGGTGGGAATCTACTTGGATCTCCAGGATGGCAACAGATATGCTCGAGCACAGCCATCAGAACTTGCGGATATAACAATCCCTGGTGGCCGACGCATGGCGATCTGCGGTATCCGCACATCATCAGACCTAAGAATCGGGTATTATGATAACCCCTGGGGAGCTCGACCTCCAGCGCTCAGCGACATAGAAACACTACTTGTTGGTGCTACAAGTCTCAACCCTCGGCGAAACACGACACCGATAGGATACTATCTTGCTGGCATCTTTACGGCCGAGGAAGAGGGGGGCCCGTTAAGATGCTACAGCTACCAACACGAGTACCGCGAGGGACGGGCACTCAACTCGGCGCTGTTTCTTCAACTGCAGAGACACCGACGGTGGACTTTGCTACTGAAGGGGAGATCTGAGGGTGACATCGTCTTAGTCACATTCTGGGTCTTCAAGGAGAGAGATCTCAAGTTTGATGCAATCAGGATAGAGCCTTCGGAGCTGCAAAACGACTCCGATGCCATCACTACCGCCTTGAGAACAGCAGTGCCCCCGGAGATTCGCTCTCAAGACAAATATATCCACATGACGGATCGTCGTCGAGAGCTTAGACTTCGCCTAACAGAGACTGAAGTGAGAGGGCACAAAACGTGGGACCTTGGCATTCGGATGGTTGACAGAGGTTTCTGGATTCGCATACTAGTCGGTGTAGAGACGACCGCTTTTACGGGGGCGTGCGCCGTCTCTTCGTTCCCTTTTGTTATATAGCACGCTATTAATGACGGATATGAGCACATATTAAATGGGGGTTGATAAACTTCAAGTAATTTTCATTAGCCGGAATCTCAACTCTATTCAATGCTATCGTCATCTCCATGGAAGAATCTCAGAATTGCAGCAGCAACCAAGTCTCCGTCGTGTTCTAGGTGAGCCGTTTCCGCAGCGCGGTCCGCATGCTCTAAGTCCTGAATACCACCGCTCTCGACTCTCATCTGAATTTGCCTCTTGACCATGTCTTCGTCGAAAGCCAGGTGTGCTTGTGTTGTAAATAGCCGCCCTTGAATGTAGATGCCCTGCACCTTGGTGTGACTGCTATGCCCCCAAATATCCACCTTTGTACCCGGCTTCAGCAAGCCTTTGGAAGACTCTGGAGACGGCGGCGCTACAATCTGATCCTGGTGCATCTGGTGGAGGTACACATTGTCGTCGTCAGTACGGAAGAGAAGCTTTCCGACCGGTGAAAGGTCGATCCTCGAGTGGCCAAGCTCCCAGTCGCGAGATGGCGCTGGCGCAACCTCAGCGCCAAGCATGCGGTTGAGCAGCTGATGACCAAAACAGACACCGCTCAAATGCAGGTCAGGCCTCTGTTGCCATAATTCTACAGGTAACAATCAGTGGTTGTTCTTTGAGACTCCTGGCTTTGCGACATACACACCTTTCAAGACATCGAGCAACTTCAGAATCCAGGGGTTATCTCCGTGTGCATCGTACATGCTTCCGGTGATCAAGACTCCCTGATAATCCTCAAACTCCTCGAACGTAGGGACTTTGCCCCCCTTTTCTTCCACCACAAATCTCTGATCGGTGTCGACGCCGAGTGGAGGGTCGTGATCGGCTCCGGCATTTTGGAAGTGGCTATGCAAGATCTCGCCGAAGCTGCCCTTGGTTGCGTGGGTGTCCGGATGCGGGGTGTCTGTTTCCAAGACAATCATTCGCACAAGAGGTGCGTCGGGGCCAGGGTATTTCTGAACCTGTGGCATATTGGATATTGCTGGACGCAATCGGGGCTTTTTCTTTGTTTGCGCTAACGTAGGGCGAACAAGGACTCAATTACTAAGAGTGACCTGATTGCGAGGGTTGCTTGGTGGCAGCAGAAAAAGGTTGCGGGGGAGCGCTGTCGATTAACAGGTACAGGTGAGCCTCAAGACTTAAAAGCTCGCTCCCCCTCCAAGATGATCTGCATTTCTGCTTGGTGACGCGTTGCCATGCGAAAACCCCAAGAGCCAAGTGACCAGAAAGTGAGCCGTCCAAGAGCGAAGCCGGCCCTTCGGAATTCCATGTTGACGTCAATGGACTGTATTTCGCCATAGGGCTGAACTGAAACGGGAACTCGATGACGGCACTTGTGCTGGGTTTTGAGTTTTCATAACATAATTCCCGCTGAAAGTCCACCGCGCCAGCGGCTCGGCGGGTTCCACAGTTGGGGAATGCGCCTTTGTGCTTCGGCTCAAGGCGAGGATTATTAGTACAGCGTAGGTGATTGTCTGTTTGCCCTGTCGCTCTGCTGTGCCCCAGCCGGCTTTCTCATTGGAAAACCTGAAAGTTGAGGGCTTGTGGTACGGCCAACGGATTTGGCATCCGATTTCCCATTGTTTTGGCGCATGTCTGAGAAACCGAGACTCTGGCGAGGATGCGCCAATGTCTTGGAGCGGCCTTCCAAGATTTGGTTACACGACCCGCCTGTTCTCGCCCCAACGCTTGGCTAAATGGGGGACCGCCCCAAAAAACAGCATCATGATGGGTCTCTGAAACCCACGATGTATTCCTAAGAAAGAATTGCCTGGTAATAGGCAACATTTAGAATAATCTGAGGGACGAGAGTCGAACGGGTGCAGGCGCTACAAAGAGCCCTCCCTGGAGGCTTCCGGACTTGCGAAGTCACTTCATCTCTTCAAAGACTCGAGGCTTTCAATGTAGGTCTTCTATGATTCGAGACCGAAAGAAACAGACGAGGGAGAGGTTAACAAGAATAAACAGGAATCATCCCGGAAGATATTCTTTTGTGCAATTATGATAGATGCCCCCTTACTTCAGTCAATCTTCATTGAAGGACAATACGTTCTCATAGGGACTGTAACATGGGCTGTAAATTGCATTGAAGATTATTTTCAGGCAAAAGAAGACAAGGATGTCGCTCACAACAAAGAACTCGAGTGTAATTCACAGTGAAGGGAGTCAGACTTATCGAGGCAACCGCTGGCACAAAGGTGAGCCTTCTCGACTCCAAGCGAATATTAAAGCAACGCAATTCTAGGCTGAGACTTCAGTCAACAACTCGTCACTCAACTACAAAACATTGGATTCGCCGACTCAAGACACAACAAGAATATCATAACAAATTCAACTCGACCTTCTCAACAAAATCACAGTAAGTTACCCTTCCAATATGGCTTCCCTTCCCCCTGGCTGGTATCCCGGCTGCCCCCAAGACCCGCGACCCTTGCCGGAGGCAACTGCACTGAAATATAAACACCTCTGCCCGAGAGGTGTCTTTCCTGCGGGTTGGAACCCCTTGCCGGAGCACACCGGGGCGCCTGCTTCGAATCCTCCTCGGTCTGCTGCGCCGCCTGCTTCGGTCGCATCGGGCTCCAGCTCTCATTACAGCAGCGCTTCTCAACGTATTCCAGCCCCGGCGTCTGTTGCATCAGGATACAGCTCTCATTACAGCTCGACGTCGGGAGCACCATCCGTTGCATCTGGTCATGGATCTCATCGGAGCGGACATTCTCCGTCTGTCGCCGGAGCGCCCTCAGTAGTGTCCGGATACAGCTCGCATTACAGCTCGGCATCAGGAGCGCCGTCAGTTGCGTCTGGTCACAGCTCTCATCACAGCTCAAAAAGTACTCAGCGCCCAGGATCATCTCACTCGAATCGAGCACCATCCGTCGCGTCGGGGTACAGCTCTCATTACAGCTCGGCGTCAGGA
>JABGMY010005032.1:40894-53653 GCA_014705525.1 Colletotrichum sp. HC292 | reverse complement strand
CAGCGCGTGCCAATCGAATCGCCTCAATCGCAAGAATGATTTTGTCTTCTTGTGTGTAAACTGGCATGATGGTTGTGGAATTGTTACGCGTTGAAGGTTTAAGTGGTTAGATGCCGACCGTGTCTGGGAGAAAATTCGTCGCTGACTGATATTCGTCGCTGACTGATATTCGTCGCTGACTGATGAACCACGTTAATTATAAATATTATAAAGTTAAAGAAAGCTTCTAAAAAAGCTTTTAATAAAGAATAAGCTTATAAACTACTTTACAAGCTACTTATAAAGCTTACTACTTATAGTGATAATAGCTACTAAAGAAAAGCTTACTAATAACTACTTTATAATAATACTAAGAAGAGTATTAATACTACTTATAAAATACTAGCCTTTTACTTATAGAGCTATAAAGACCTAAGAGGATATAGAAGTGTTTTTAGTAGCCTTATAAATAGCGCTACTTTTCTTACCTATTAAGAGGTTTAATAAGAGCAATAGAAGCTAGAGAGGTTAGCTAGCTTTAGGTAAACTACTTAGAAGATTAATAGGCTAATAGAAAGCTATAAATAGCAGTTTAACTAGCATTTTGCTGAGTTGTTAAATACTTTATTTTACTTATTTTTAAGCCCTTTTAGTGTATATAGCAATTATAGTAGATTAAGCCTTTGTAGACCAATCTAGGGGGGTGTGTTAAATTGGCGCTTTTGCTGCACGCCACCGCCCTCGCCGCCCTAAGGGTGTGCCTCCAGGGGGCCCCCCCTACGCTCGTTTTTACCTCAATACACACCCGGTAATCTGACAAGAGCATGCTGCTGAAAGCGGGCTGGAAGGGCTGGCGACGGGGCAAGAAAAGCACAGGGCTGCAGATAAAGAAGCTGCTTGAGATGGAGGCGGCCTGAGGGCACCTCAGGAAAAGCAGGAAAAATACAGGGTAAGCTCCACCGTGGGCACAAGACAGGCAGGTACGAAAGCCAAATGGAACACTACCCGATTCTCCAGCGTTTGGGTGCGAAGCCTCAGTGCTCCTCTCTGGGCTACGTCTGGGCCCCTGGGTCTAAGCGAAAGTCACCTCGCTGTAAGGTAGGTATGGTAGGTGTGTAGAAGAAGTAGGCAGGTAAGGGAGTTTCCGAAGGTAAGGTACCTAGATCAGAGGAGGAGACTGCGAGCGTCTAGAACCGGTGTAAGGCGACCGCCGATGTTTACCTTACCAGGTCGGTTTAGAGTAAAGAGGCACACGACACAGCCTCCCGTTTACAACTCCCCTTTTCCTTCTTTCTACAAGCATCATTTGAGACTTTCTTGACATCTTCCAACATAACACTATAAAATCGCATCTGCAAAATATTTCATTTGCGGGCGTAGTAGCTCTGCCCAGCAACTGTTCCGACGCAACTTTGCCAGGACCTAGGTTACCTTAACACCCAGGTGCTCCACACTGAAGGCTTGTCAAAGTCCAGCATCCCCTCAGCGCTTATCTTTGGAGACTGGACCCTTGAACTTTTGCCTCACCTCACCACTTCACTTCCTCTCTTGCATTCTTATACTCCTCTCTTCCTTCATTCAACTGCGAGGAAGCAGAGACCTCAAAGACCGACCGGCAACTCCTGCAGCGTGCACCTCCTCCGTCGTCACTCCTGAGCTGCAGGAACTCGAGGTCCAAGCTGCAACTATCCGCCATCACCTGTACCCCTCCACGTCGGCGAGCTCCGAAATGGCAGAGACAAACGGCACAGAATCTCATGTGACGGTCCAGAAGCGAGCTCACTACTCACCACCATGGGCAGACGTCAGCATCATTGGCATCGCCGGCAGCTCGGGCTCGGGCAAGTCCACGCTGTCCCATGCCATTGTTAGGAAGCTGAATTTGCCCTGGGTGGTGATTTTGTCCATGGTATGTGTGCAATTTTACCCTGCCAACCATCACCACATCGCATCGCCCCTGACTTGTGATACTAGGACTCTTTCTACAACCCCCTCACTCCTGAGCAATCTAAAAAGGCATTTGCCAACGAATTTGACTTTGATTCACCTGAGGTGAGTTCGTATTCGCGAATGTGAAGGGCGGGTGTTGACAGCCATAATAGGCCATCGACTTTGATGTGCTTGTGTCATGCCTTCGAGATCTCAAAGCTGGGTAAGTGACAACGCTCCTGTAGTGACAATATCGAACATCAGAGGATCTACGGTCGACAGAGTTTCGTACCGAATTATGACTTACGCCTACCAGCAAGCGTGCAGAAATCCCCATCTACTCCTTCTCCAAGCACCAGCGTATGGAAAACACCACAACAATCTACTCACCCCACGTAATCATCCTCGAGGGTATCTTTGCCCTTCACGACCCGCGCATTATAGACCTCCTGGATATGAGAGTAAATATGTCCTCTTCAGATTTCGATTGCCGCCTTCTCACAACTGTCTAGATATTCTGTGAGGCCGATGCTGATACTTGCCTGTCTCGAAGAGGTCAGTGCAGCATAGCGATGAATACATACGTAAGGATGCAGAACGCTGACCTCGATTGCTAGTCTTGAGAGATGTCAAGGAGCGTGGCCGTGATGTGGAGGGCATCATGAAGCAGTGGTTCACCTTTGTGAAGCCTAACTTTGAAAAGTTTGTCGAGCCGCAGCGAAAGGTGGCAGGTAAGGCATCTCAGTGTTGTGAAAACCCGTCCATGCTGACAATGCACAGACATTATTGTCCCCAGAGGAATTGAGAACCGAGTTGCTATGGGTGAGTGGACATGAGCGTCGTGAGTGAGCTTTGCTAAACCAACGAACAGCCATGGTCGTCCAGTACATTGAGCGGAAGTTGATTGAAAAATCGACCCACCACCGTGCAGCCCTGACGCAGCTCGAGCTGGCTGCCGCCAGCGAGCCTCTGTCCGACAGGGTCGTAGTCTTGGAACAGACGCCGCAGCTGAGGGGCATGAGCACCATCATCCAGGACATTGACACCTCGGGCGAGGACTTTATCTTCTACTTCGACCGCTTGGCCTGTCTCCTGATCGAGCAGTGAGTGCATCATCCCTGACCTCTCGGGCAGCAAACTAATGATGTAGGGCGCTCAACAATGTGCACTTTGAAGAGAAGACGATCGCCACGCCACAGGGATATAAATACAACGGTCTTGTGGCCAAGGGCAATGTAAGTGCAGTGCTCGTTCTCCGAGGCGGAGCCGCATTCGAGACGGCCCTGAAGCGGGTCGTCCCCGACATGAGGACGGGCAGGGTCCTCATCCAGTCCAACGTGCGGACCGGAGAGCCTGAGCTGCACTACCTCAAGTTGCCCGACGACATTGACGAGCACGAGGCAGTCTTGCTCATCGACACGCAAATGGCCAGCGGAGGTTCCGCGCTCATGGCGGTGCAGGTCCTCGTCGACCACGGCGTCGCGCAGGAGAAGATCGTGCTGGCTTGCTATGCCGCCGGAAAATTGGGAGTTCACCGTCTGGCCAAGGTGTTTCCGGGCATCACGATTGTGCTCTGCAATATGCTTGCAGACATTGAGGATCGTTGGGTTGAGAAGAGATACTTCCGGTGCTAGCCTTTCCCTGCCCTGCCCTGCCTTGCCTTGGCCTCACCTTGACTGATTAAGTGCTAAGGCACATATGTAGAAGATGAGGCTGCGTCCTTTATCATGTGCTCCAGTAAATAGTAATACCCTTACTCATGTAGCAACAGGAAGGGTCTATCAGGAAAAGCCGCATATCCCATAGGGATGCAAGATATCTGACAGAGCCTCCACCGGGATGTTGCGAGTGCGACACCATGCAGCCCTTTTTTTTTCAGACCGTCAGACGTGAAGAAAAGACGCAGTCTTCATATGAAAGATCCGTCAATCCGTGTCTGGCAGCGGCATCGCTGGTTATCAATGGACGTCATTGGCCAGCGGCCCATCTTCAATTGGCCGAAGGAGGCACCGAAGAAGTGGACAGGCACTGCGAAAGGTGTGGGGTCTGCACGCTTGCCACGGCAGCCGGCATGGGTCTTTGACGCCGCTGACTGAGGTCTTTTGGCGTCGCCAGGGTCGCCATTATCAGATTTTGCAGGGAGGCAAGCTATCAGCTCGGTGGATCAGGGACGCGGCGCCGACACGGGCCCAGAACTTGGGACGAAAGTCCGAGAAGAGTTCGGTTGACGACGGCATGCTGTTTGCCTCTCGGAACGAGCGCGAGGCACATTTTCAGATTTTTGAAAATAATATCGTTGAAGAGGAGAATTGCCAGAGTCCTGAATATCAGGCGTCTTACAGCGAGGGCAGACAGAAGAAGGAGAAGAATACTGGTGAAGACGCTGGGCACTACAGAGAAGCTTCTGGCGGCAGGCGCCGTGCTGCATAATTGCATGCAATGGAAGGCAGGTTTTTTCGGGTTAACCGACCTATGACGACACTTTTGGCTGGAGTCGCCGGGAAAGGAGCTCCTCGGAGGTTCGAGGTTGACTACTGCAGCACCTTCCATGTCACCAGCGACCAGTGACAACACGCCTCGCGCCTGCAATTGACCTAGTACGGGCAAGCATCATTACGCATACGTTATGTCCAGGGCAGCTGTCCCGCCAGTTCCATTAGGTCGCCCTTTTTTTCGTAGCATTTGAGGTACATTACACCTTGATTTTCTCATCCTGATTTCGAACCAACAAAGCTTCAACTCTTCCACGATTCTCCCTTGTCTGTCTACTGTTGCTGCACCTGACCTTCCACGATCAACCCTCCCACAGAGCTGTCGTGCTCCCTTCGCTCGTTTCGACATGACATCTCTCTGTTGAATCACCAGGACATTCATTCCACTCGATCGAAACTAAAGGCACGATAATCAATAAATGCCTCCCACCACCTCGGCGCTGATGCGCCTCACACGCGCAAGCCGGCAGACACCATCACCAGCAAGTCTCCTCAAGGCCCTGCCGCCATGCAGGCAGCCGCTTGCGGCGCTGCCGCAAAGGCGCGCCTTCACTAATGTCCCCCAACGATCTCGAACCCGAACACCCCTCACGAACTTCTTCAACGCTCACGGCCTGCCGAAGAGTCCCCTCGTCCGCGCCGCCTCGAGTTCTACCACGACCACGAAAACCACGTCCAAACCGAAATCACGGCTTCTATGGCTTGCCTACCGCGGCGCGGCGTGGCTCGGCGGCGGCATCATCTTCGTCGGTCTCGGCATTGTTGGCTTCTTCATCTACGACGCTTCTACCTATAAGGAACACCCGGACCAGTTCGAGATCCACGTCTCGGAGCTGGCCCTGAACCCCAGACGCGGCGGGCCTAAGAACCTGCCTATCGCTGACGTACTTATCGACGACCTGGACACCGAGGGCATGAAAAGTACCAAGGACAAGCCGAAGCTGGTTATTCTGGGCGGCGGCTGGGGCGGCGTTGCCATGCTCAAAGAGCTTAACCCAGACGACTACCACGTAACTGTAATCTCGCCAACGAACTACTTCCTGTTTACGCCTATGCTGCCGTCTGCCACTGTTGGAACCCTGGAACTGCGATCTCTGGTTGAACCTGTCCGCCGAATTCTCGCTCGCGTGAACGGCCACTTCATTCGTGCTTGCGCAGAGGACGTCGAGTTTTCGCACAAGCTGATTGAGTGTTCGGACACTGACGATGCTGGTAACACGAGACGCTTCTATGTTCCTTACGATAAACTGGTTATTGCTGTTGGATCTACTACGAACCCTCACGGTGTGAAGGGACTCGAGAACGCGCACTTCCTCAAGGACATCAGCGACGCCCGCAAGGTCCGGAACCAGGTCATGCTCAACCTTGAGAAGGCCTGCCTACCTACGACTTCCGATGACGAGCGGAAGCGTATGCTTTCCTTCGTTGTCAGTGGAGGTGGCCCTACCGGTGTTGAATTCGCAGCCGAACTCTTCGACATGCTTAACGAGGACCTTACGCAGCACTTCCCGAAGCTCCTTCGCAACGAAATTTCCGTCCACTTGATCCAGAGCCGTAGCCACATTCTCAACACTTACGATGAAACCGTTTCGAAGTATGCCGAAGAGCACTTTGCCCGCGACCAGGTCGATGTACTCACCAACTCGCGCGTCAAGGAGGTTCTCCCCGACAAGATCATCTTCACCCAGAAGCAGCCCGACGGTTCCCTTGTCACCAAGGAACTCCCGATGGGCTTCTGCCTCTGGTCGACGGGTGTCGCCCAGACCGACCTCTGCAAACGCCTGTCCGCTAAGCTCGGTCCGTCACAGACGAATCGTCATGCTCTGGAGACCGATACTCATCTCCGCCTCAATGGAACACCACTGGGCGATGTCTACGCCATCGGCGACTGCTCAACCGTTCAGAACAACGTTGCCGACCATATCATGACCTTCCTTCGTGGCCTTGCTTTCAAGCGTGGTAAAGATCCCGAGACCCTCGAGCTTCACTTCACCGACTGGCGCGACGTTGCCAACGACGTTCGCAGACGCTTCCCCCAGGCTGTCGGCCATCTCAAGCGCCTAGACAAACTCTTCGAACAGTTTGACAAGGATCAGTCTGGTACCCTCAACTTTGGCGAGCTTAGAGAGCTCCTGAAGCAGATCGACTCAAAACTCACCTCACTCCCCGCGACGGCGCAGCGCGCGCATCAGCAGGGACAGTACCTTGCCCACAAGTTCAACAAGATGGCTCGCACCTCGGAAGGCCTGAGGGCGAACCAGGTTTTCGACGGTGATATCGACGCAGTGGTTTATAGAGCATTTGAGTACCGCCACTTGGGAAGTTTGGCGTACATTGGAAACTCGGCCGTCTTTGATTGGGGACAGGGCTGGAGCTTTGCAGGTGGACTGTGGGCGGTTTACATGTGGCGATCCGTCTACTTTGCTCAGAGCGTCAGCCTGCGGACGCGCATTCTGCTTGCCATGGACTGGGCCAAGCGTGGCCTCTTTGGAAGAGGTAAGCTCTCTCACGTTCCACTACTGATTGGGCCATTACTAACACTCAACAGATTTAATGACCTACTAAAATCAAGACGCGAGTGTTGTATGATTTTCTTTTGTGTTAGCATACCCTGGGGAGTACGGGGGCATAAGATGCATCCCCAAGTGGTGCAGAATCATGGGGATAAAAGAGTTAGAAAGGGGCGTAGACGGTCTCTGTATTCCATTTGGTCGTTAAAGATCCAATCTTTGCTTGGCCAATTAAGTGAAAGTGAATGCCCGACGCTTTTGTATTACCACTTTTATGATGCCTTCTATTGTATATACCCCCTTTAAATCTTGAAATCCTTGTATGACCACTTTTCTGTGACTTTCGACCTCGCCTGCTTCTTGAACGGAAGATGTCTCCGCACCTCAACCTTGCCGCGCAGCAACATGCTACGGTACCTATCCTTCAACAGATTTCCTTCAGGCTTCAGCAACCGCAGCGAATCCTGCAGCTCATCCGGCAACACCAGCTCCAGGTCCTTCTCCGGCAGCTTGTACTTGCCGAGCTGCCGTCTCCTCAGCGGGCCGTCGTCGTCCATGTCCTCGTCGTCGTCGTCCGCGTCGCTGCCCTCGCCCACCTCGCGCGCGAGCTCCAGCGCGCTCTTGGTCGCGTCCCGCTCGGCGAGCTCCGTGGCGATCTGCTTGATACGCTCCGCCTGCGCGGCCTTCTTCTTCAGCGCGAGCTGGTGCTTCGCCTCGCGCTCGGCCTCCTTGCGGCGCTTGATGCGGTTGCGCTGCTGCGGCGTCTTGCGCTGCGGGCGCTTCTGCGACGGCTTGTCGTCGTCATTCTCGACGCCCGACTCGAACCCCTCCCACGCCGAGTCTTCGTCCCACTCGGACAGCTGGGCGCGGCGGTCGGCGGCGTCGGCCTCGGCGGCGGAGCGCGCGATGGCCTCGCGCTTGAGGCGGTCGGCCTCCTCGGCGGCGAGGCGGGCTTCTTCGGCGGCGACGGCCTTGGCGGACTCGGCTTCGAGGCGGTCGGCGTAGTCGTCGAAGGTGGGGTTGTAGGAGTAGCCGCCCGAGGGCTTGACGATGGCGGGGAGCGGCTTGCCGGAGGCCGTGAGGGAGATGGGCTTGTGCTTGAGCGTCTTGGGGGGCTTGGCCTTGACGACGGGGGCCACGAAGTTGTCCTCCCCGGCGGTCGCGGGCTCGGCGGCGGGTGCGGGGGCGGCGGCGCCCCAGAGGTCGTAGGTGGCGTCTTGGACGGTGATGGAGGACTCGTGCTGGCCGTCGGCGACCTTGCGGAGGCGGGCGAGCTCCTTGTGGGAGACCCAGTCGGTGGTGCGTTGGCGCTTGACGGGGAGGAGGCCGTCGGACGTTTTCGAGGGGGAGGAGGAGCGCTTCTTGCGGCCGGGGAGGGCGGGGATGGCGGAGCGGGCGGCGATGATTTCGTCGGACTTGAGCGTCTTTTTCGTCTTGGGCTTGGGGAGGGCCTTGCCGACCGTGTCGAGGGCGAAGAGGTCTGCCGAGTCCTTCTCTGCGACGACACCACTGTGGTATGGATTAGCGACTGGTGCTGGGCTGTAGTCATGATACAGAAAGGGTTGAATAGCTCACCCAGTAATGATCTGTTTGTTCAACTCATCGAGACCGTCCTGGACGTCAGTCACGTCGACGTTCTTCCTCCACGCCTTCTTTCCCTTCCTCGAGGGCTGCTTGCGTTGCTGCGGCGCCTCGCCGTCGCCCGAGAGGGGCTTGAGAACAGGCATCTTGGAGGATTATTCAACTGGACTGGCGATGTATGGTGGTTTCGTTGGGAATCCCTCGTCGATTGAGATGGTGTCGTGAAAAATAGTCGACCAGCGCACCCTGCAGATTGAGCAAACGTCTGCTTCGCCTTCAATCTGGACCGCAGGGACTTTCTCTTCACCGGCGGGGCCTAGATCCCGGCATCCCAGCGCCCAGAAAATTTTCGTTATCGATATGGAGGTTGCATTATCGGATTATCAGCACGTGATTGGACTAGTACGGCGGGGACCCGCTTCTTATCGGTCCCTCAATGGATGACGGGGACCCTGCTAAGCTGCAATGCGCCGCCCAGGACGAGAAAGTTGACCTCCTTTTACCGTCGAGTTGCTCAATTTCCAGCTTTGCGACCAACTCTACGAGTTCCTCCCATCTCCGAAAGGCCTCCCTGGACTCCTTATTTCCCCATCGTCCCTCCTTTCCCCCGTCTTCCTCTTTCTCTCCCTTGCATCCAAAACTCACCTCCTCCCCGGCTTACCTATCCATTAGTGTCGACCGTGTTCCCTCCACCAATACTACGTCGAGCTTCCCTTTGATCATCGCGTATACTTGGCAACCATGGCGTCCGGCGCAGGCGGGTCTTACAACAACCCACTCAAGAAGTTCAAGTACGATGCGCCGAATATGACGGGTCATTTGGGGATATCAATGCTGACGGCTAGGACAACAGGCTTGTCTTCTTGGGCGAGCAGAGTGGTACGTCCCGGCCCTGGAGGAGTTTACCAGCTTTTTCTTTGACGCATGGCACCCCTCGCTAACACCGTCTTTGTTGCAGTCGGCAAAACCTCACTCATCACCCGGTTCATGTACGACTCCTTCGATAACATGTACCAAGCGACTATTGGCATCGACTTCCTCTCCAAGGCAAGATTCTTCACGACATCAGGGTGTGGAGGGGGCGTTTCTAACTCGAACTGCAGACCATGTACCTTGAGGACCGGACGGTGAGGTTACAGCTCTGGGATACCGCCGGCCAAGAACGATTCCGCAGTCTGATTCCCTCGTACATTCGCGATTCCAGCGTGGCGGTTGTGGTCTACGACATTTCAAGTATGTGACGAGTGAAGTCAGGGAGGCGAGGTGGGAAACCGACGACTAACGACTAACGACTGCAGATGCGAAATCCTTCCAGAACACCAAGAAGTGGATCGACGATGTGCGCGCCGAGCGAGGAAACGACGTCATCATTGTGCTCGTGGGCAACAAGACGGATTTGAACGACAAGAGAGAGGTCACGACGCAGCAGGGAGAGGAGGAGGCCAAGAAGAACAACCTCATGTTTGTGGAGACTAGTGCGAAGCTGGGCCACAACGTCAAGACGCTGTTCAAGAGAATAGCGCAGGCGTTGCCCGGCATGGAGGGCACCGATGCTGCTCAGCAGGCCTCAAGCCAAAGTAAGTGCTGTTCTTTCAAACCTCTCCCCCACGAGCGGCTTACTAACACGACTCCCCAGTGATTGATGTGAAGACGACCCCCGCCGCATCCTCGCAAGAGGGATGCGCGTGCTAGATGATGTTCTTATTCGAAAAGAAAGCAAACAAGACTGGAGTAGCCCCCAAAAAGATGAAAGACGAACAACCCGTGGCGGACCGGACGACGCGGGGCTGAATTGCCGCTACATTACGACACGACTGGCGGGGCGGGACATCTTAAGCATAGCGTGCAATGAGGATTTTCAGCATCAGTTACAGTTTGTATAATAACGGGCTATAATCCACGGTCGTTAGTACATAACTACATTTAATGGCTCCTTTTTTCCTCTTCAACATCTGGGCCTTCATGATTGAGCATCACCTACCTAGGTGTACAGGTGTGCTATCAGCCTAGGTAGCATGAAATGCTGCACTAGCTCAGTGCATGACCTGCAAACACTCCTAAACGAAATAAGCTTGGAGATTGACGTGTGGTTCACCGCCCGAAATGACACGAGACTACCTATTCAGCCTAGGCTCTGACGATACTCGGACTCCGTAGGACCGCTGTGGACTGTCACCGAGTGCCAGGGTCCGTCAGAGCCCAATCGACTGGTCGAGAGCGATCCGGTGTCCATCGCTGGTGGGGTCATGGAAATCGATTTGCACTCGCCCGCTGCGCTGCGCGGCGGCCGGCGGGCTGCTGCTCAAATCCGCGTACAGAAAGCGAAGGGCGCTCGGACACACGCCCCGGGGAGTGCCATCATGACGGAGCAGGTGGGGCCCCATCATGTCATCGAAGGGGGAACGCAGGTGCAGCAAGGGTCTTTCCACCCTTTTTTTCTCGGAGCACCATGTCATCCGGCGCAGCCACTTTGGTTAAATGTGACGAGCCTTTTGCAACGCTTTTCGCAAAGGTTCCTAAACATTACCAGAGCTCCTGGACCCCTTCTTCTGACGCAACCCTTCTTTTTCCCTCCGCCCCTGGATTTCCCCTCCTTCAACAGTCCACCCTACCTACTTACGCGATAATCGATTTTACGAGGGAAAGAGAAAAAAAATCAAAAACGAAATGGCGCTTTCGAGATTCAGGTTGCGGGTTCCGCGCCCAAAGGTTCGTCGCATCATCGCTAAGCGCCGGCGTGCATCTGCCATCACGAACCATGATTACTGACGCATAAGTCACGCGCCACAGACGTTCCTCGGCTGCATCAGCCTGCAAACCGGCACCGAGGTCATCTCGCTGATCCTGCTCTTCAACCGCCTCACCGGCCTGTACGGCCTCCTCGCGATCCTCACCGGCTACGAGATATCCGCGACGCAGCTGTCAATGTATCTGTACTCGCTCGGCGTTGTCGTCTGCCTGGCCATGTTCCTGCCTCACATCCGCAGGAACAGCCCCTTTGAGGCGCTCGGGCTCGCGTGGCTGTACATCATCGACACGATCCTCAACATCGCGTACACGACCTTCTTCGCCGTCGGTTGGTACCTCCACAGCACCGCCCTCGACAAGCACCCGGGCAGCGCGGGCGTGCCAGCCGCCGCGGAGATCGCAGAGGAGGCGCTGGCAAACGGCGCGCCCGTCGTGCCGGATGTGCCCAAGACGACAAAGCATATCGGCCCCCAGGAGTCGTGGATGAGCCTGGGGCTTATTATCACCGTGACGCTGATGAGGGTCTACTTTGCGGTCGTCGTCATGTCGTTTGCGCAGACCGTGCTGCAGCGCTTCACCGAGATGGGCTGGGAAGAGGAGGGACGCAAGAAGGGCCCCGACGGACCATTCAGCCCCGGCGAGCCCGATGGCGAGGGCTACCGTGGTCGCATTGGCAGAGCGATGCTTGCTCTGGGACGCAGCTACTGGCTTGACGAGAAGGCGCAGGAGGAGTGGGCGAGTGCGATGAGCTCCAAGTTTAGGCACGTTGGTGCTTAAGCTTAAATTTTCTGAAGCATATTAAGCGGAAACGATTCCGAGATGGAAAAAGGTGGATTCGCGGATTTATATTTTGGCGGGTGGTGGCGGACGAGAGATGTGGGTTCTGCTGGGTATCGGTGTCGGCGGGAACGGTGACGGCTTCGTCGGCGGCAACTGTGTTGACGCAGACCCGCCCCGCCGGCTGGCGGTACGGCTATTGTGCGGCATTCTCAGCGGGCAGCGATGACGGAGACGAAAAAAACGGCGGTCCACGATGGCGCCATCGCGGAGTGTCATCATTCGGCGAGATGGGGAATGTGTAATGTGGATGGTTGTGGATCATGGAGGATGACACCTTTTTTTTCTTCTCCTCCTTCGGGGTTTAGATTATGATTTGAGCAAGAGTGGTCAAATGGCCATCGGCGTATGGACGATTGGGTAAGATGATTTCTCGGGCTGGCGATTGGGAGTGGGACTTTTTGGGTCGATTGATGACTGGGTAGAGATGACGCCCGATTACGGGAACAGCATACCAGATGGACGACCTATACACACGGCCTCGACATATACATAGTAATACACGTACGTGAATTCATCAGACTTGGTGGTGGGAAATGCACATTGTAGTGCAGCATGGGGATTTGGGGAGGCTGCATTTGCCCATCTGGTTGGTGACTTGGGCCGGGACTGCCTGGAGAAAGTCTGCTGCTAATCCAGGGCTCACCATTTGTAATCCGAAAGATTCCCCGGGGGGAGGAGGC
>JABGMY010005032.1:0-40620 GCA_014705525.1 Colletotrichum sp. HC292 | reverse complement strand
AGTGTGACCGACAACGGCGTTTTTCGGCATTCGGCCATTGGTTCCTGGTGTAAGTGTACTAGTGTAGAGGCTTTCACTACTTTTTTTTCTCCCTCTCTGTCTGTAATCCAGGCCTCTAACTTTCTGGAGGAGCACGGGAGGTTGCTCATCTTACGTCAAACTATTGGTGAGTTCCCCAGCCATTGCGACCTTGTAGATGAGAAGGTTGGGGTAAAAGCTAGTTAGTGGTTCATGGCCATGTCTGGTTGTACGAATAGCAGTCTTGGAGATGTAGAATTGGTCATCATGTTCATCCCGAAGTCCAGCGAGAGCGAGAGAGCGTGAGAGACAGCCACATCTTCCCAGCTGGCAGCTGAAGAAAGTTGCCTTTGTAATCCATTCCCCGTCTTCCCCAAGGTACCAAATAGGCAAGCAATGCCGCATATGGTACCTCTTTGATACTGACTGAGGGTGTCAGTGTCAAGTCACCCCCGTTTTCCCAATGCATGGCCACCCGCCCACCCGGCCAGCGCCCCCATGGCCAGCCCATTGCACTCCCAAAAATGGGAAAAGCGCACCCAAGCAACCCAAGCAATCCGCGGCGCCAGGTTTCGACAGTGCGGCAGGACAACCAGCGAATGGACTGGGGGAGACGCTGCGCTAGCCGATCACGCAATCGACCCTGATGTCGACAAAATTCATTGTTTTCTGCGGGGCAAATTTTGTCGGTGGGAACTGCGCGCCGCAAAGACAGCCGGCAGCCAGCAACAGTCTCTTTTTCCCATTGAATTAAAACCAAAAGCAGCACGGTTTCGGAGCTGGTTCGCTGTTCCTCCCTTGCTCTTTTTTCTTACATATCGTCACTTTTTCCTAAAGACCCTCCCATCTTGTTGGTTGTTGTTGTGGTTGTTGTTGCTGCAGCTGCTGTTCTTTCTTGGAGTTCGCCCGTCTCTTACACACAGCAACACCGGCGAAGAGGAATCCAAGGAACGAAACAGAGGGAAACGCAAAGGGGCCAGAACGCAGCCTTCTTCCCTCAGACTCCTCCGAAATATCCCACCATACCCATATAACCAGACAAATCGACGCAATGGCACCGACAAGAGGCCAGATTCAGACGCCTGGAGAGGCCGGTAAGTTTTGGTTCTGTTCCTGACACCCGGCTGGTTTTACTGGCTGCAGGCCCGTCCTCCTTCAGCGCTCTGCCCACTGTAATTCCAGCGAGTCTACAGCGGGACCGGGTTGCGACCAATCAGAGCTCTGCTATTTGTCGCAATCCTGCACCCAGCAGCCCGCTAGCAGTGGGCGGCCCAGCAAGAGCAGGACGGGCTGCGATGAAGATGGCAGTCGACGATGGTGAAGGATGAGAGACAACAGCTGACATGATGCGCACCTAGTCGCGAGAATCGCCTACCTTTCCAGCGATGTCGTCGTCTCCGTCCAGCCTTCACTGGCTAAGGACTCCGAGTTCTCTTCCCACCTGAAGCGCTACGTCGCTCGCGGCTACAAGAGCCTCGTCGCAAAGAACGCCGTGCCAGAGGTGAGCATCACCAGAAGAAGAATCCAGCGCCCTCGTTGCCATTGGGTCTTTGGAAACTGACAACTGCTTCTCCCATCGACAGGTCCAGCACGTCAGGCACAACGCCGACCCTCTCCTCTCCGTCTTCACTCCCACCCGCGCCGGCAAGCTCGTCGCCGTCACGACATCCTCCACGGTCCTCCTCCCGGCCATCGCACACCTGTACAAGCTGGCCAACTACCCCGTCGTCCTCCACGTCTCCCTCCAGCCCGCCGGCTTTCCCGACTTCTCCAGCATCACAGCCATCCGCAACTCGGGATGGACCTTCCTGCAGTCAGAGTCTCTGCAGGAGGCCCAGGACATGGCCTTGACGGCCCATGCTCTCGCGCTGCGCTCCGGCAAGGGCGTGATTCACTTCTTCGCCTCTTCCTCGAGCGACGAGGACGCCGCCATTGAGGCCGAGAACCCCGACTTCGTACGAGAGGTCCTCGACGTTGATGCTGCCAGGCGGTTCCAGCAGACCAACGGCACGGAAGCGGCTGTCGGCATCTACGCCGATGACGGCCGACTGCCGGTCGCGTCAGACCGTCCCGACGTGCCGCCGACCGGCTCCTCCACCCTGGGTGGTCTGAGCTCTTCCGAACTCGCTTCGTCCGTGCACTCTAAGCTGGCGGACTCGTCCCGCGCCTCGGTCCAGTCTTCCGCCGAGCACAGTGTCACCGAAAGCCCCCCGTCCGTCGTCTCCTCCAACGCCACCACCATCGAGTCGGCCCTGCCCGTCGTCTCCTCCGAGGACATCCTCAAGTACGCCGACGGCATCTGGGCCCAGATCCACCGCGCCACCGGCCGCGAGTACAAGGCCTTCTTCTACGCCGGCCCTTCCAACGCCGAGAACTGCCTGTTTGTCTTCGGCTCCGGCGCCTACTTCTTTGGCGATGTCATTGACCAGGCCCGCCGCGGCGGCGACTTCTCCAAGGTCGGCATCGTCACCCCGAGACTTTACCGCCCGTGGTTGAGCTCCGCCCTCGTCGACACCCTGCCCAAGTCCGTCAAGCGCATCGCCGTCCTCGAGCAGATCCACCGCAAGACCACAAAATGGGGCCCCGTCCTCATTGACGTTCTCACCAGCGTGAAGAGCGGCTTCGGCGGCGTCCAGACCGTCGTCGGCTACCAGCTGGGCTACATCGACCCCAAGACCGTCATCCAGGCCCTGCGCGGCGTCCTGCAGAACCTGAACCTCGAGACCCCTATCCAGAACCTCGAGGTCGGCCGCAAGGAGGTGCCCCAGGACGTTCTCGAGTACGGCCTCGAGAAGCCAAAGGTCGAGACCTCGTACACCAAGATTCTCGACCAGCTGTTCGGCCAGCGCGCCTACGTCGCCAACGCGCTCAAGTCCAGCAACGCCGGCATCAACGCCTCCATCCAGGCCAGCCCCGAGTTCGGTTTCGGTTCCCTGCTGGCCCGCAAGGAGCGCCGCGGCCGCTTCGTCAACGAGGTCAAGGAGGCTGCCAGCAGCAACCAGTTCGTGACCGAGTCCCCCAAGAGCTGGCTTGCCCGCTGGGCCGCCAACGCCGACGATGCCAAGAAGGCGAGCGAGATCGCCGACGACCTGATCCCCCGCCTCGAGACCGACGGTTCGTCCATCGCTCGCAACCTGCTTTCCAGCAAACGCCTCTTCCGCAAGGAGTCCCTGTGGCTTGTGGGCTCTGATGCCTGGGCTTACGATCTCGGCAACTCTGGTGTGCACCACGTCCTGGCCTCTGGCGAGAACGTCAACATGCTCATCATCGACTCCACTCCCTACTCGGAGCGTGCCGCTGCTGACGCCAACCGCCGCAAGAAGGACATTGGCCTGTATGCCATGAACTTTGGCAACGCCTATGTCGCCTCCACCGCCGTCTACGGTTCCTACACCCAGGTCCTGCAGGCCATGCTCGAGGCTGACCAGTACGACGGTCCCTCCGTCGTCTTGGCCTACCTCCCGTACAACGGAGAGGCTGACTCGCCCCTGACTGTCCTCCAGGAGACCAAGAAGGCCATCGACGTCGGCTACTGGCCCTTGTACCGCTGGAACCCCGCCAATGAGGCCAAGGGCGAGCCCCTCTTTTCTCTCGACTCTGAGCGCATCAAGAGCGAGCTCAAGGCCTTCCTTGACCGCGACAACCAGCTGACCCAGATCATGAAGAAGGACCCCGTCTTCGCCGCCAACCTGTCTCAGGACTTCGGCACCGAGGTCAGGGCCCAGCAGAAGCGTAAGGCCAAGGACGCCTACAATCAGCTGCTCGAGGGTCTCTTCGGCGCTCCTCTGACCGTCTTGTATGCCTCTGACAACGGCAACGCCGGCACCGTCGCCAAGCGCCTCGGCAACCGCGGCAAGGCCCGCGGCCTGAAGACCACCGTCATGGTCATGGAGGACTACCCCATCGAGGACCTCCCTTCTGAGGAGAACATCATCTTCATCTCCTCCACCGCCGGTCAGGGTGAGTTCCCCCAGAACGGTCGCCCCCTCTGGGATGCCCTGAAGGACAACACCGAGCTCGACCTCTCCAACGTCAACTACTCCGTCTTTGGTCTCGGTGACCGTCACTACTGGCCCCGCAAGGAGGACAAGATCTACTACAACAAGCCCGCCAAGGACTTGGACCGCGTCCTCTGTAACCTGGGCGGCAAGCGCCTCGCCGACACCGGTCTCGGTGACGACCAGGACCCCGACGGCTACCAGACCGGCTACAACGAGTGGGAGCCCAAGATCTGGACCGCTCTCGGCGTCGACAACGTCGACGGTCTCCCCGAGGAGCCCGCGCCCCTGACCAACGAGGACATGAAGATCCAGTCCAACTACCTCCGCGGCACCATCGTCGAGGGTCTCAACGACACCTCTACCGGCGCCATCTCCGCCTCCGACCAGCAGCTCACCAAGTTCCACGGCACCTACATGCAGGACGACCGTGACGTGCGTGACGAGCGCAAGGCCATGGGTCTCGAGCCCGCGTACTCCTTCATGATCCGTTGCCGTCTGCCCGGTGGTATCTCCACGCCGCTGCAGTGGATCCAGATGGACGACATCGCCAACGAGCTCGGCAACGAGACCATGAAGCTCACCACCCGCCAGACCTTCCAGTTCCACGGCGTCGTCAAGGGCAAGCTCCGCCCCGCCATGCAGGCCATCAACCGCGCGCTCATGACCACCATCGCCGCCTGCGGCGACGTCAACCGCAACGTCATGTGCTCCTCCCTGCCGAACCAGTCCGCCTACCACCGCGAGGTCTGGGCCTACTCCAAGATCATCTCGGACCACCTCCTGCCCTCCACCTCCGCCTACCACGAGATCTGGCTCGCCGACGAGAACGACAAGAAGACCCAGGTCGCCGGCGACGCCGTCCAGGATTTCGAGCCCCTCTACGGCCCCACATACCTGCCCCGCAAGTTCAAGATCACCATCGCCATCCCGCCCCACAACGACACCGACGTCTACGCCCACGACATCGGCCTCATCGCCATCAAGGGCGCCGACGGCAAGCTTGCGGGCTTCAACCTCATCGCCGGCGGCGGCATGGGCGCCACGCACAACAACAAGAAGACGTACCCCCAGATCGGCCGCATGTTCGGCTTCGTCTCGACGGACCAGGTCCACATCGCCTGCGAGAAGATCATGCTCGTCCAGCGCGACCACGGCGACCGCAAGAACCGCAAGCACGCGCGTCTCAAGTACACCATCGACGACATGGGCCTCGACGTCTTCCGCGGCAAGGTCGAGGAGCTCTGGGGCCACAAGTTCGAGCCGGAGCGCCCCTTCCACTTCCAGAGCAACGTCGACACGTTCGGCTGGCAGAAGGACGAGTTCGGCCTCAACCACTTCACCTTCTTCATCGAGAACGGCCGCATCGAGGACACGCCCGACTTCCAGATGAAGACGGGCCTGCGCGAGATCGCAAAGGTGCACAAGGGCGAGTTCCGCCTGACGGGCAACCAGCACCTGATCCTCAGCAACGTGGCCGACGAGGACATGGACGGCCTCAAGGCGCTGATGAAGCAGTACAAGCTCGACAACGTGCAGTTCTCGGCGCTGCGCCTGTCGTCGTCGGCGTGCGTGGCGTTCCCGACGTGCGGCCTCGCCATGGCCGAGTCGGAGCGCTACCTGCCCGTGCTCATCGGCAAGCTCGAGGACTGCCTCGAGGAGAACGGCCTGCGCCAGGACTCGATCGTGATGCGCATGACGGGCTGCCCCAACGGCTGCGCGCGCCCCTGGCTGGCCGAGGTCGCCTTCGTCGGCAAGGCGTACGGCGCGTACAACATGTACCTCGGCGGCGGTTACCACGGCCAGCGCCTGAACAAGCTGTACCGCCAGAGCATTAAGGAGGACGAGATCCTCGCCATCATGAAGCCGCTGCTCAAGCGGTACGCGCTCGAGAGGGAGACGGGCGAGAGGTTCGGCGACTTCTGCGTGAGGGTCGGCGTCATCCGCGCGACGAAGGAGGGACGGGACTTCCACGAGGGCGTAAGTGACACCTGTGTTCTCTGACCCAAGATGATGGTTTGCTAACAATGATGCAATAGGTCCCTGACGAGGATGAGGATGAGGCGTAAATGATTTACAGATGAAAGATGATGATCTTGGTGCGAGGCAGATGTACCACGAAAGGGGGGAAAAGAAATCTTTGTAAAATGTTGTGTTTTTTTTTTATATCCGTCAAGCTTCAGCATTGGGGGCAGGCGTTTGCTAGTGCTACTTTTTATATATCATATATATCACGTTTGAATCTTGTTCAATCTTTGGGGGTGTCGTGGCAGTGAATACGAAGTGGACGTCGTGAGTTCCGACCGACTGGTTTGAGGGAGAGACACTATGAAGCGAAGACTCAGAGACGCATTTCCTACAAAAGCGAACCTTTTGAAGGGACTCGTTGATGAACCAGGCAATGTCAGGGCTGAATGGTCGCTGGGCAGCTGCACCAACAAAGCTGACAGCCGCTTAGCCTGCTGAGGTCGATGCTGTGTAGATGTGTGATTCTGACCAACACATTCGCGACGGCATCGGATTCTCTGGCGGTTGATTCGATGCGATACCCACAAAACCATCATGAGGGACGAAATCGGACATACGAAAGGGTTTCTTGTTCCTGGAAACTGCCAAAATGACATGAAGACCCGGGTATGGATACCGAATCAATTCCTGGCTAGTCGAGTTTGAGAAACGTTGTTGGATGGAAAACTGTAATTGCGGTTTCTTAGCTTGACTTTGAAGCCTCAGGCCTATTACATACTCTACGGGAGGGGGGCAGAGTTCACATGCCTGGTCAAAGGAAGGCATATTTTTCAATAGAGCAAGAGCAAGTGCCTGCAACTCCTCAAAGTCTTGCTTTCCGGCCTACGACTAAGGTAGTATTTAATGGATCAAGCAGACAAGGAAATCTTCTCAACCGCCAATCTGCGCAGTGTTTGGCTCGAGAGCAATACCGCCATCCCGGGAACTCAGGAATACCGCGCTCAGCCTCCTTGCAGAGGTGGATAGTGTCATCAGCGCCATAGCGTGCAAAGTTATAGTTCTCATATTCAAAACTCAACTCAGATTCTTTGCTGGTTGATTCAATGTGATACTCTCAAAACGATAATGAGGAATAGAGATAAGCATGTGGTGAAGATCTAGCTTTAGTTGTAAATAAGCAAATAGAATTAGGGTGCGAATTTGGTAGCTACCTTGGTTCCTGCTAGTTGGGTGTAAAAGAAGATATCTGTTGATGACTAGGTTGAAGCTTAGCTACTATGTTCTAAGCACTTATCAAATGCTCTCTCCATGAAGTCCCTGAGCTCAATGCATGACGCGAAATGTGACTAAAGATTTGTGATACTGTGGTACCTTGGTGTTAAGCGTGACAAAGCTCGCTTCGCCTTGGTCTCATCTTGTTCAGCCTTGTTGTCTTTGAAGGTTGGTGATGCTTTGGAACAGCGCCTCTAAAACTACAGCAAGCACATTCAGGACAAATATGCTGTGATCAGTGTATGTCAACGTTCTTTACAAGCGGGGCTCCCAGCTTGTATTGCTTGTTTGCAAGAAGGCAAACCGCATTTCTCTGTGTGCCCGTCTTTTGATGGTCCAGTAGCTACCACAAATGTTGCGGGGCAAATACCTCTCATGCTACAGGTTTGCAAGCCTCAGGGACCACCTGGTCTTACTTGTGGTCCTAGGTTAACTCTACAACTACACAGGACTCTAGCTCTCTGGTGGTTGATTCATTTTGATATTGGGATAATCATTACATAGAGGCGATGGACGAGGTTGATCGTGGTGTAGCTCCGGATGAGTTTCCCTCTATGCCCTCGACTGCCACTCGACTACAGTCCGAAGCGTGCAGGGTTCAGGCTAATCAGAGAAGCTCGACACTTGAGATTCGCCAACATCATTGGTCGTGAGGAATTGGAGGAACATTCTGGAAAATCAAGAGCTTCTTATACTGTGGTCCAGTGGTAATTGATGGGGTAGTCCTCATGTTCTGGGATCCCGTAAGACTCGCAACACTGCCTATTACACATCTACAATTTCCCTGATATTGAAGACACAATGCTTACCAACTGATACCTCGATTTTAGCTCATCCGCGAAGTTGGTGTGGTATTAATTATATTCCGAGTGTCTTGGGCACTTTGTTTGCTTGCTATTAAAACCAGCGAGCTTTAAAGGGAAACTTTGCGGCCAAGGGTCACTCACCTCTCATAGCCCCTTGGGCATTACATACTCTCGTGACCAAGCCAACAACATCTCCAGAACTTCCAATTCATCAAGCATGCGTCATATGTGAATATTTGACCTTCAAGGCTCCCAAATGTCGGGCTCCGTTCATCAGCTTTGAAGTTTGCTGTGTATTCTCTTGCAATGTCTGAGTACACTGTGTGTCACTCAACCCAGGGCCGAATGCCTTTGTCTGGCATGTACTCTTGACAGCCAAACCTCTCATTACGTTTCGAAAGAGAACTACCGGAGCTTGCGGTCCTTGGTTCAATGTCGTTGTTCCAACCACCGCAGCCGAATGTACTGAGCCATTTTATATGCTCGATTCTGTGCGTTCCATGAATAGACTCCAGCATCATCCCCTCAAGCCCCTGAACGTTGCTCCGTATATCAACCGAGCATAATGTTTAGGCATCCAGCGGCTTTTTCCCCACCAGCGTGTATCTGCGAGACGCAGTCAGCCAAAATGTGAAGCAATAGCACCATTGCCCCTAAAAAAAGAAAAGAAGAACAAGAAGAAGATGCAGTATTCTTACATGGTCAGGTAGGAGTGAATCTTTGGGTCCCTCATGTTCTTGCGCACGTCAATGAGGAAGACGTCCACCTCCTCCTTAGTGTATCCATGCGCGCGCGTCAGCGGTCCCATGGCCAGAGCTTCTGCAGCGGCTACGAAGTTGTGGTAGTTCCACTCCCCAATCTTCTTATAGTGAGGATCTTTGGGCCAGGGGTTGGAAGGCCACTTGAAGCGTTGGAGCGCAACATCCTGAAAGCCAACCTCCTTCATCATATCCTCCATCAGAGGCACGTCGATGAATTGTCTGCCAAACTTGACACACGCTTCCCGGACAAGGGAGCTGAACTTGGCCAGAGGTTTCTCTGGGGAGAGGGTCCCATCGTCAGATGCAAACAGGAAGTCGTTCTCTTGAAGTTCGAAGTAGCCGCCTGGCTTGGTGAACCTGTTTGAAACGCATCGTTAGGCCTTTTCGGATTGTCTGCAGTGTGCCGCAAAGCAAGGTAAAAGCGACTAAGGCACCTGTGGATTTACTGGCTGAGAGAATGTAGAACTCACTCGTAGGCCTTCTTGAACAGCTTCTTCCAGTCGGCAATGGACCCATTGAGAAAGCGGAGGTGGATGTAGTCGAACTTCTGTGAGTACAGCCAGTCTTCCTCGACGTCGTCGACCTCAAACTTCAAATTTGGAGGAACACTTTCGATTGAAGTCAGTTCTCTCATCGCTTGAGGGGGGCATACACAGCGGAGTAAGGCGAACATACTCTCGTGGCTGGATAGGGGAAAGGTCCACGCCAAGCACCTGATGGTCGCGACAGTTAGGCAAATTACTAGTGGAAGATGCAGGCTCTCGATGTGACTGACTCACCTCAGCTTCGGGGTGCTCGTCAGCGTACTCGATGGCCCACAAACCAGTTCCGGTACCCAGGTCAAGAACTCGGCCTACTTTGGCGTCTGGTTCGCATGGAGGGGCGAAAGCCAACTTGCTGTGGAACGTGAGGAAGCAGATCTCGTTTTGCATGTCTGAAACTTGACTTAGCGACAATGACTTAGTGGTGCTTCAGGTCACAAGGAACATACCGAGCCTTTCGTTCTCTTCAGCATCATTGGGCCAGGCATATTCTGGTCACCAGACACTGGTCAGAGGATCTCGAAGCCAATACTCAGCCTTCTCATATGGACCTACTGCCATCTTTGTATGTGTGATACGACCGCCCATTCTCGATGCGGTTTTCTAAGATAGAGGTTCTCAAACTGGTGACCTCTGAGTAGAGGGACTTTTTCGTTTCAGTCAATTTGGACATGTGAAATAATACCCAGAGCTGAACTCACCTGAAGGTCCGCCTCGCTCTCAGTGTTCCTGATCTGCCGTATGGTCAGGTATGCGGGTGGGGTACTCAGGCGTTCTCACGCACCTCATCGTCGGGAACAAGCTCAGCATCTTGATGTGGGTTCGCCATGACTTACTGCTCTTCCTTGAGGCTCTTTCCAAGGTGAGTGAGAAATTGAAGATGTTTCTCCAGAATGCGTGACTGAGGAAAATAACCAAGCTTTTTCGAGGGGAGCAGGGTCGGCAGACAATCGGCCGTTGCCCCTCATCTTGGCCTGCACGACCTGATGTGAAGAACCAACAAGCGAACACGCATCATGCATCGACGGCGAAGTTGCCTCATTGCGACCGGAAGTGGGGCACAGGTGAGCTCAAGAGGAAGGAGAAGATGATCATCGTATGAATTCAGATTATCCCTGGCGACTGGAGGCTCGCGTAGTTGGGATATGGGGTGCCGTGCCGGTGAGGTGTGCCGAGTTCCAACGACGTGCAGGAGATCCGCAAGCGAATCGAGTCCAATTCTGATATGCGCACCGAAGTGATGCATTCTTGAAACCTTCAGATGCAGCTCAACCTTGAGATCCAAGGAGAAGTGTAGGATCCCAATGCCTGCAAACAGGGATAGCAGAAACCTTAGAGGTCAAGACTAGAAAGTTGGAAATTGTCAAAAGAGCAAAGGAAAAAGAAAACAATGGGCGGCCACCGGAGATATGTAGAGCCACCTAAAGAACTCGAACCATCGAGCTGTGCCGAAACCAGGCATACAGTCCACCGCTAGGCTATCTTGCGACAGTGGTCGCACCCATTGTTGCGGATTCTGAAAGGTGAGTTGGCTATGAGGGAAGGTACAATCCAGAGGCGGCAAGTGAGATGAACTCGGCCGCACCTTCTAGCTTACGTAGTATTCCATTATCATTGGTTTTCAGCAACGTCCAAGTAAGCTCTGGGCGAGACCTCTCGTAGCAACACAGCGACATCTTCTAGGCGCCATCCGCCTTTTCCCAACAGAACGAAAGTGGCCTCGATACTCAGATCACATACCTAAAAGCGGACTAGTAGAGTAAGATCTCAGCAATCAATATGAGCAACGTGAGAGATTTACATTACAAGCGTATTGAAGGAGGCGGATAAGTACATACTTTTGGAGGTCGTGCCCCAATATGCCCGCCGTCTATGTTGCGTGACGACGGCACCGGGAAGGACCTAGATGAAGATGGAAAGATCATGGCAAGTGGCATTAACAGCGGCTTCCAGATGCAATATTCACTACTCAGGAATAATAATAATAATAATCGATGCAAAGTCGACGATAACGTGAAGCTTCTCCAGGAAAATCTCCCACAAGTTCCAAACAACCCAAATTGTGCTCCTCTATCTCAACGCCCGCAACATACAACATCAGAACCGTGAAAGATGGGTATCGGCAATGATATATGCTACTGAAGTTTCTGTTTCTGGGGGCGTTAGAACCGATTGCAAAAAGGCGACATCTACCTTAAACATGACAGATCAGAGCGAAGGTTGAGAAAGTTGCCCGGGCACAGACCCGGTGACGGAACTACATAAGTACTCAGAACAGCCTCATACAAATGAGGGGTCCTCTCTTTTGTACACATGGCTCAGCGGTACAGTTCCAGGTTCTGACACCCGGCAAATCGGCGTCCGATGTTCTCCGAGTTACACCGTCACAATCGGAGGCCGGTTGCGAGCGGCTTACATATCAAAAGCCACGCTCTTTGTCCGAATATCTACCATCGTCAAACTTGTTTCACCGAATGAATTCAGCAGAAAGGGATTTATCATCGTCGCTCCCAAATAAACCGGACTCTCGGCCGCTTCGGCCACGAATTAAGCCGACGGCGACCTTTATTACGACGCAACGCCAATTGCGAAAACAAAATTTCCATACAAGTGCTGTATCACACGTTGATTGCATCAATCTAATTTCTTCTTTTAAGAAAGTTCTCGGTACGCCAACGAGCCATGGCGAAGGATTTGCGCGACAACGTGTCTCGCGTCAAGAGATTCAATGCCATTGGCACAACTCTGTTTGTTGGCCTGCGTGCAGCAGACGTTCTGCTTCAACATGCTCTTCTTCAGCGCGGATGGGCGAAGAATGTGATTGAATTCGTCGGCGGAGCCTCGTTGAACTCGGGCATTGTCCTTAACCCGGCGACTTCGCAAATACATCCTTACTACGGCATCGTAACGTTCATGGCTTTTGGCAGCAGCTTCAAGCAGATCTACAACATTATCGCCATGTCGGAACAAGACATGCCACCGTCGTCGGCCATAGTCATCGCGCTTTTCAACACGATCTTCAACTCACTTAACACCTGCTTATCTGTCTGGACCGCGACATCTGCGCTGTCGAGCGCCACAACTCTGTCCGAGGTACTGAGGTCTCCGGTAGTCGCATCCGGCCTTGCATTCTACCTGATTGGCATCCTGACAGAGGCGGTCTCGGAAACGCAACGAATGGTTTTCAAGAAGGACTCCGCCAACAAAGGGAAGCCATACGCCGGTGGCTTGTTTTCTCTTGCAAGGCATATCAACTACGGTGGCTACACTGTCTGGCGTACGGCCTATGCCTTTACCTGTGGCGGCTGGGCCGTCGCTGTCCCGGTGTTTACCTTCTTCTTCTACGATTTTGCCACTCGAGGTGTTCCGGTCCTCGACGAGTACCTTTCAGAGAGAGTAAGTCCCTCGTCATTATGATATTGAACACATTACTTACTGGTCTTTGATTAGTACGGTGATTCGTGGAAGGCCATCAAAGCCAGCGTCCCTTATCGTTTGATTCCTGGCATTTATTAGGCGTCGGAACCGCTCAATCCCGGGCAAATCGAGGTGGAAGTAAGGCTATCGGAGGAACTGTGGGAAGGAGCAAGGGAAGGGGGATGTCCTGAAGAATCGAATGAATCGATGTACGTTGCGCTTCAATTGTGATAATCATGGTTAATATTCCCCGCCAAGAGGCTCTAAGACTGTTCAACTCAGTGCGAACAGCCGGCTATTGCGGAGTCCATACCAAAAACTATGTTTCTACCGATTTTACGCAATAAATGGATGAGAAATGCTGCCCAACCTTTCGGTCCCAACAATCTCCCCGGAAACCGCGCAGGAAACCAAACGGAAAGGGTTGCAAAAGGCACCAGGGCTGAACCACAAGAAGACTTGAAAAATCACTAGAGTTCCTATAGCCTCTTGCGGTTGGAGGGTACTTTCAACAACGCACCTGGTCCGTTTCGGTTGGATAAACACTGCAGCTAGTCCGATTCCTCACCAACGCTAACTGTCTCGGTGCTGAGTGCAAGCTGCACCATGAGGGCACAGCAGGTTCCCCGGAAAGTAAAGAGAACTTCCGTCAATCAGCTAGCCAATTACGCGTCATTTCTGGCGAAATCGTTGATTGAATTTTGGATGCCAGTGTTCCGACGGGACGCTCTTCCGGCGCCTGGCTTGTTCTAGGGCCGAGTTCCGTTCTCTACGCCTCCATGAAACATTGAGCTGAGACCTTGAAATCAACTAGCTCTCATAAAAGCCAAGCAACGGACGGAAATGGAGACGATTGATTGTCTCCCTCAATATCGAATCAGTGAAACTTGACGAGATGTTGATGTTTCATTTGGCTCTTACTTTACTTTTTGGCACTGGTGTTGCTGGCCAGGTTGACCCATCACCGTCGGTTGTCATCAATGCTGGTACAATCGTCGGTACGACAACATCATTGCCATCTACCACGGCCGTTGTGCATAAGTTCCTCGGTATACCTTTCGCCCAGGCACCTGTCGAAGAAAGTCGCTTTCTTCCGCCAAAGGCCCTGCTGAAGCATGATGAAAACCCGCTGAATGCTACAGCATGGGGGAACAAGTGCATTGCTGTCACCGGAAGTGAGTGTTATCATGAAAACTGTGAATATTGAGCTGACCAAAGCAGGTAGTGATGGGCCTCCTGAAAGCGAAGACTGCTTGTTCGTGAACGTGTACACACCAGCCGGAGCGGGATGTCGGAGCTCGGGTCGGCCGGTGCTTGCATGGATCCACGGCGGATGGCTGCGGGAAGGGACGGCTAGTCAGCCGATGTTTGACGGATCCCGCTTCGCTGCTGAGCAGGGCATAGTTGTCGTGACTTTCAACTACCGTCTCAATGGTGTGTTGGTTGATTTCCTTTCAAGGTAGCTTGCTAACCATGAGAAACAGTCTTTGGCTTCCCAAATTCTCCTCAAATACCCCTGGAACAAGAAAACCTCGGCTTTTTGGATCAGCGAATGGCTCTAAAATGGATCCAAGAGAACATAAATGCGTTCGGTGGAGATCCATCGAAAGTCACGATAGCCGGAGAGTCGTCGGGCGGATCTTCAGTTGACCGTCTCGTTACCACCATTCACTCCAACCCTCCATTCCGCGCGGCGGCATGCTCGAGCGGTCAAGCTACAGTAAGCGCAATTGGTCGTGAGTCTGGTCCACTGTCATGGACTGCTCTTGTGTCTCTTCTTGGATGCACCGGCGAGGATCAGATCGGTTGCGTGCGTGCAGTTGATGGCAAGACTATCCGAGACTTGATTGTTGCGAACGGTCTCGACTTCAGCCCGGTGAACGACAATATCACGCAAATGGAGCTTCCATACCTTCCAATTCGAGCCTCTGGAGGTGTTGCCCCGGTCCCATTGTTGATCGGCTCATTAGGCCAGGAGGGAACTTACTTGGCTCCCGCTTATGGCCTGAATCTTTCGACCGTCACTGAAGCAATGCTTGCGCAAGTCATTGGTGTATTCACTGGAAACGACGCAGACCTCATATCCGCTATCATGCAGATTGTTGCAGTCAAACAACAAATGACGGGTATTTCGCTGTTTGACGCTGCTGCTCAGGTCTATACTGAAGTGGTCTATCAATGCGTGAGTCTTGGTCCTTTTGCCTAACAGTTCTACCATCCGTTACTAACCAAGACTCATTCAAAGCCCGCCCTCCTTGTCTCCAGTGTTTCATCCCAGAGCAATATTCCGACCTGGAGGTATTTTTACAATGCCTCGTTTCCGAATCTTGCTGCCGAGGGCTACACTTCTGCTGAGCTAGGCGCATCCCATGGAACGGACACGGCCATGATCTGGGGCACCTACCCTCAAGAGGGTGCCACAGATTACCAAAGGGAACTCAGTCGGTATTTGCAAAAGTTGTGGGCAGGATTCATCAAGGACCCTTCAGGGCAAGGCCCCGGCTGGGAAAAGGTGGATGCAGATGGTAACAACATTGCTTGCATTGGGTGCACGGGAGAAGTTGCTGAGCTGAATCTTATCGCATCTGCCACCGTCGATGGATGGTGTCCAACGTACGAGCCGTTCTTCGGTAGAGTTAAGACACCATTCGTCAAGGCTTAGATGACAGGGTTCATTTCGTTGATGGGTCCGGAACGACGATTCGTCGAACCATCATCGCGCATGGCTCTGTTGGAACCGTCACCTGGAACCAACATCCCCCCCTGGTAGAGACACCCGGCAGGTAGCACCCGGCCACCAACACCAACACACGCATAGTAATGGAGCCTCGTAAGAGAAATTGATGCCAATTCTATCACTTTTCATTAATACGCGCGCTGCTTCCTATTTTGGAAAATGCGGTACCCACGGAAAACACTGCAAATGGCTTGTTCACCGCGAACGTGCATGACTCTCCCCGGCCAAGAAGAGGGGTAGAGAGATAAGTCCACCTTTCGTGGAAGGCAAAACAATCGTCTTGTGCAAACCTCCGTTGTGCTCTCTTTCCCCGTCATCTTCATCACAACTATTGACGTCGATTGACTATGTGCGCTGACAAGAGCCCTTCGCCTACGGCCGATGCCGCCTCGGCTCCTGTTCAAGCCAACAACCCTATCCAGATTGTCCCTGATGAGGTATTTCAGACATCTCAGCCTGAGACCATATGTTATACAGCTTGCTGATGAGAGTGTGCCTCAGTCTACACCCGACGAAGTGTCAGCGATTGGAGAGGTAGGCGGCTCGTCTGGCTTTGAAGCATAATATGCTCACATTTGCCTCCCAGAGCATCTCATCTTCCAGTGCTAGTGTATCTAGCTCGATCCTTGAGTATCGCTACGAGAACGGTCGGACTTACCACAAGTACAAGGACGGCAGTAAGTACGGCTGAACAACCATCAGAACGGTTGATTAATGAGATTAGAATACATGTTACCCAACGACGAACTTGAAAATGATCGGCTTGGTAATAATAGGCTCCCTTGTTTTCCAAAGAAATGTTATAGGCTAATCATGTGCAGACTTGCAACACAACTTGTTCCTGTTGACATTTGATAACACGCTTGGGCTTGCTCCCCCTTGCCAAAAGGATTCCTCAGTGAAGCGTGTCCTCGACGTTGGTACAGGCACTGGTATTTGGGCTATTGATTTTGGGGAAGATCATCCGGATGCTGAGGTACTCACATGTTCGTCCTTCGATCTAATTTTGGCAGAGACTCATTGGTATGCTAGGTCCTCGGCATTGATCTTTCACACTCAATGCCCGAATAGTGAGTCAATGGTCAGATCGCCCATGCACTGATTTGGCCACTGCGCCGGCCCACTGACTTTGTCCAGCGTTCCTCCGAATGTCAAATTCGAGATTGACGATTTGGAAGAGGAGTGGATTTATTCGCGACCGTTTGATTACATCCACAGTCGGATGATGAATTCCTCGATTAGTGATTGGAAGATATATCTTCAGAAGGCATTCAAGTAAGTTCCTTGGATGAGATGGCAGCAAAATCGCTCTGAATAAGAATTCGACTAAAATTAAACTTAGCCATCTCACCCCTGGCGGCTATTTCGAGCTACAAGAGCCTGATCTTATCCCGCATTCCGATGATGGTACTCTCAAGCCGGATCATGCGCTGTCGAAGTGCATTGACCTGATGCTTGAAGCTGCCGTCATTTTTGGACGCCCTTGGAAAGAGATTCCTGCGCTCGTGAGAACCATGGAAGAAGTTGGGTTCGTTGACGTGAAGATGCATGTTTTCAAGTGGCCGTCAAATGGGTGGCCTAAGGACCCTAAATACAAGGAGTTAGGACTCTGGAACAACGAGAACCTCTGCTCCGGCTTTGAGGGACTGTGCATGGCACCTTTTACTCGAGCTCACGGCTGGACGAGAGAGGAAGTCCTTGTGCTCATGTCAGAGGTGCGGAGGGAGTTCAGGGACAGATCTATTCACGCCTACTGGCCTATGTACGTTGTGCATTCGTCTCTGCGTCTCACTAGCTAACGATCCGTCAGATACTCTTTGTATGGAAGAAAGCCGACCAAGGACGAAAGTGCGGAAAAGTAAGCGTTGGATTGGATGATATTTAATTCGCGTTTCTTGCTAAAAGATCGATTCCCACATTTCGCAACCAGAATACTACGCCTGAACTTTGGTCTAATTTCACCATTCATTTAATGACTTCCTTCGAAGGCAATCATTCCTCATACCCTAAATATGTTTCTTAAGTTGCCTCGGCCATATTGGTTAAACTGACCAACCTGGCAAGACTCAAGACGCATCCCAGCTTCAGCTTTTCATGTCCACTCCAGCTGGGAGAAACATGACGAAACCGTCTGGAGTACCCTGAATGATGTCTCTTTTCTTATGTAACCTAATTCATAGAACATCCACTTGAGCTGATGATGCTGTGGTGATTAGCCCCACTGATTGAGGCCAAATCATGACTAGCGGGGGGGCTGGCCGTATAGGGTGCAGCACCTCCTGTGGGTTTCCGCCTATGCTCACTGGGGAAGGTGAAATAGGAACTACTTAAAGTCGAATCAATCTAGACTAAAATGTGAGCTCGTAAAAAAAAATCCTGTATTTCCTCTGGATCTTCGCAGAAGAACGTCTCTTTACCAGACAAGCCTTATCAAGAGTCTCCAACAGAACCACGACGATCGACAATGTTCACTTTTCACCTCTTTCCCTTGCTTCCCCTTGAAATACGCCAAAGAATATGGGAGCTGAGCATGGAGCCCAGAAATCTTCCGTACGGTCCGAAACCTCGCCCTTATTTCAAAATTTCATGGCCAGCGCCGGCGCCGATACCGCCTGTCTTACAAGCTTGCAACGAATCCCGGACACATCTTCAACGTCACTATGCGAAGGCATTCCAAACGCAGAAAGATCCAAACAGATATATCTGGATCAATGTTGAGATCGACAGTATTTATATAGATCAGTATCATCTCGAAGATCTTGCTGCAACAGAGGAAGCCTATTCCATTCGCCAGCTCGTTATCTCCGGCCAGTGCGTAGAGCATTTCTGGTACAATGATGAGCGTTGGCTACGTGAGATGAATGGCTTACAGACTGTCACCATTCTTTATCATGAAACAGCTCCAGAAGAAAAGGAGGAGGACTGGTGCAGCGACTGGGATGAGCAAATGCGGGTTTGGTATTCCGGCGATTTCGTGGAGGGAGTCGTTCAGTTCGACGCCAAGGTAGTGCATCCAAAGTGCCCGCCATTCGAACTCAACCGGCACAACTACGAGGAGGCCACAGAAATGGTCTTGCAGATACGGCGAGCTGCGTCAATCGGAAGTCATGAAGAAGGCCACGGAAACTGGCCCCCATCCCCCCAAATTTCGGCAGAACTACTGCAGCCTGAGCCCGAGATCTGGGAGGTACGTTGATGAAAGCTGAGGCACACAGCAGGCATCTCATCATCGACGATGTGCCTCATTTTGGGTGTATGAACTTGAGGCTACTCCGCCTTTGATGGTGGGATTTTCTCAACGCACCTTAACTAGGACCAGGTCAAGATACCTAGTTACTAAGTTTGCTGCAAAGGCCCTATAGTACCCTTTAGGCTTAGTAGTAAATAGTTTATAGATAGGATATTAAGCAGGAATTCCCTAAGCTCTAGAGTTAATAAGAAGTCCGCATCAAGCATTAGACCAGCCTAGAATTATTAGAAGTGCAAACCAAGACCTGAATGGGTCTGATGTTAGGTATCTATATGTCTGCGAACTTCCAGCCATTCCGCTGTGGATGCTTTGCCGGCACCAGGCGAAATCTGACGTCATCGCTCTGCATCTGCTTAACAGTGTCGATGGTTTGACTCCTTGCCCGCAAATCATCATCAATACCATGGAAAAGAAGTGCCAGGGGCGAGGACTTCCAAACGGCGCGGCCCAGCCCTGCGCTAGGTCTCACGCACCGACTGCACGCAACCAACACCAACATTGAAAACGTCCACTGCAGAGCAAGAAGCGCTGCAGGGTACGCTATCCAACCCCATTCCACATATATGCATGTCTCGGTAGTCATGACCCGTCTGGTGGCCATCTTGAGATCCGCAGATACGGTGCTTTCCAACTCCTCGGTCTGCTCCGAGGCCCCATAAGGAAGACGGCGCATCGTGGCCGTCATTGAATCGGCCAACCCGGCAAGCAAATCGTTGACAGTAGACATTGAGATGTTTCCGTTCGCATAAACCTGCTTGTTCCAGAACGAACCTTTCGCCCATTCGTCCGCTTCGAGCCCCGATGTAGTTATGTCGCCCTGGAGAAGCTCGGTCATCGTCTGCCTCATGCCAAACCAAGAGCTTCTCTCTACAACCCAGACACATTTTTTCGGATAGTGCTTCCAAGTCAGGTTTTGTTTTTCGGCGCCATTGCGCTCGTCGAAGATCTCTTGAAAAGCTCCGTCTTTGAAGCCGACTCGAACGGAATTATCCGCTTTGTCGTCAAGTTCGTTGCATGTTCTCTCTACGCCATCGACCAAAACAGAATCCGTAATTAATCCGAAGGAGCTTGATGTTTCTATGCCTCGGGATTCAGAAAGAGTCGAAGGGCGCGTCCTCAGCATCTGCGCGTCGCCTTCTACCTTTTCCGCGTAAGCTCCGTTAGACACCGTGGCACTGTACCTCTTGACGCAGGGGTCGATTCTGCACTGAGCCGCAAATACAGGCTTACACCGATCGCACTTCTTTTTTGCGTACGACAAGAGGTCGAAGCTGTAAATTGGGGGCGAGCTGTTTTGGTATGCCTGGGGAGGCGTCGGTCTCATCGTAAGATGCCTTGAACTACCCCTGACTATAAAGAGCCTCTCGTATGTGACGTTAACGCTCCATGGAATGTGCCATGTAGTTGTAGGACCTGTGGGACCCGATTCGGTAACGTTGACAACCTTCTCCGTGATATCGTCGCAAGAGTAGCAAGTGCCGAGAGATGAGAAGTAGCTTCCACCGCTATCTCGCTCAAACGTGCAGTTGCCAAAAGTGCAGGTAAAGTCGGCGAGTTGCCCGGCATTTTGTGGATCCACAAGACCCTTGTGGATAGCCCTCAACATTTGCTGATTGAGGGTGATGAGGCCTCCGTACATGCCCTAGCGCTCTCTTGGGTTGCCCGAATAGTTGTTCGTGCGAGATACTTGGGCCAGACCAAAGTCTGCTGTGATCTCGCAAGAGCGATGGTTAATTATTGCCTGAGAGAAGGGATCGATTGCGAGGGCTGCAATGGTGATAAAAGCACCAAGTCCTGCCAGATATCTATTCAATTGTCAATAGGCTGATGGAAATATAAACGGTTAGGCTGCTTTTACCCTTTATCCGGTCTCGGGATGTATTTGATCATCAGTAGAAATGAGCCTCACGGCCCCCGACTCGCATTGTCAAAGATGACAAGGTCGCCCAGCTTCTGGAATCGATCGAACCAGTTCCACTTCAGCTGTCCTAGACCTGAGATTGTAGATCTTATTAGAATGCGGTTGTATTCTTTGTATAAGGTGTGAAGGTAGCTCAGCAACAAGGGAACATTTAAGCCAACGCATTCCAGGCTTATCAGTTCACCTACCTGACAAGTCTGGATATCCTCGCACGCTTCCCAGACGCCTGCGTCGCGTTCTTGGAAGAGACCAAGCCGCCCCTACTTCTGCATTAATTATCAGTGGATCGGGACATTGGAAGGAGAATCCAGACTTCTTTCGAGCTGAGCTCCGAGGATGACGATGCGGATGTTGAGAAGCGCACTTCGCCTTCGGCAACTGGCAGTATAAGTGAGGCTTTGAATATGGCCGTGAAGACGGCGATGAGGGAGTTGATTGATATAAGCTTAGGCCACCGAGGAAGAGGCTGCCCTTGATAAATGGAGAGAATGACGACCATGGCAATGATACACCCCAGTGCGAGGAAGCTACTGAATATCTCCATCCACCACACCGTCCATACCGATTCTGGGCTCTTGTCGCTGTAAGGTGGTGCAGTTCGCTCTCTCTGATTTGAAGGCGTCTCGCCTTCCGAGAACCTTGCAGCTTCGTGATTATGGTGTTATTCCGATGCAGTCGAGCCGGGCGCGGCATTCAAGGTTTGGTTATCGGAAATACTCGAAATACTTGGGGAGATGAAAGCTACGCGCTCGTCGTGCGCAGACGCGTTCCTGGAGTTTTCAAAAGAATAACTGCGTAGCTCCTCGATCGGGGTTTCGCTCTCACGAGAAGGCGGCTTTGTCGAACCTTCGTTTCCTGGCCGAGAATCATTTGCACCCTCGCCCCTTGATAGCAATGTGGGAGGAGACATGGTGTCTGGGTAATGCTTCTCGAGATCTCGCAAGCAAACCCACCAGGCGCTGTCAGACGCGGCTCGACTGAGGAAAGGCGATTGTTAAGTACATGTAAGATGGGTGGATGGCTGCAGTGAGACGTGTCCTACGCAACCGGGCTGTGCAGCATAAGCGCCTCCCTTGCTATGAGTGCACCATTTTGATTCGCCTTACTTGCCACGCAGTCAGCGGCAGATGTTGTGCGATTTGCTATGTTTCAGACCTGGAGTCATTATGATCTCAGGTGTAACTTGGGTGATCTATAATAATATCACATCCAGCCACCAAGAAGCTCGATTAACATTAGGCAACGGCATTCCGCTGTCAGCCCTCACCTAGCTATCTAGTGAGACAACCATAACGAGAATGAATACGACAGAGCTAGGAGCGCAGGGGGCAATAACACCACGGACAGGAACGACAAGGATACAGCAACCGCAATGGTGATAACATGGCTGTACACAAGAAACAAGGGTCGAGATGCCAAGGGAAGCCGTCTTTTGCCAAGGTCATATCCTATCTCACGCACCCTAACCCTAGAATATGTCCTTGTGGCTAGAAAGGTTCTCATCCCATTAAACGCGCACGGAAAACGCTGTATCCCTGGACCCCCTTCTCAAAGAATGTCGGGGTCTATTTGAACGCCTCGAAAGTCGAAACTAACCCAGCCCGCAAACAGCCCCCCGCCAACTCCCTCTCCTCGAGCGCTTCATACGCTGCAGCCGTCAACTTCAACGCGTTCACGACCTCAAATGTCGTCACGGCCTACGTATCCTCATAAATCCATAGCCTCCCATTCCTCAATTGGGGGCTTCTGAGGACATTGCTGTTGGTGGGCTGCACCTTGTAATGGTTGCGGCGAGGCGAACTTGTGGTGGAGCTGGAGATGGTGGAGATGTTGTGCGAACGTTGTTGCACTTAGGAAATCAGTGGTTAGCGCACGAAATGTTATCTCAGTACCTCAAAACTAGAAAGTTCTGCTAGGCAGAACGTGTCAAGGGGTAATATCGACGTCGAACATCTTGCTCTCGAGTCAGAATGATCCTCCTTCCGGACTCTTAGGCAGTAGGTGCCGACGAGACCAATCGGCGTGTTCTAAGAACCACAGGCATCGATACCAACGTGATTAAGCCCGATACCGGCATGTTTGAGCCAAATGCTGCTGAAGATTACCGCGGATGGTTTTCTCGGTGGCAGCAAAGTTCAAAAAGCTCGCATCTGTGTGTTCCAACAGACAGACGCTTTCGCGAAGTAGGGCAAAAGTCCGAACTGTTCGTACTGTTGTCCAGCCTTGAAGACAATCTTGGTATGCAATCTGTTCCTGTCTGTTTCCACCCAATATCCTCGCATCCAAGGGCATATTCACGATGACCTCGCACAACATACCCAGTTTCCGCTATGTCCACCTTATCCGTGCGTTTCCGATCGACACACTAGCCACATATTACTTGCAGTAGGTTGTCTCGCCTGTCATACGACAACTCCAACCTAAGCTTACCACACGAAGCCGATGACCTCGGAATCTCGCATCCATTCGCTTTCAGCCCTACAACTAACCAGAACGGTGTACCCGGGCAGAAGTTCTATGCAAGCTTTGACAAGCTGCAATCGCATTCGGCGCCACCATCCGACGTTAACGGATGTTGACCTAGGCTCGGTCTTGGTAGACGCGCTTGTCCCAGGTCTGTGTTTCGCACTGACTCAACTCGTCCCATCTGCGGTCTGCAAAACTCATCTATCGTATCTGTTTATCACAAGCTGCGGAAGTACCCGATGAACCTTATTTGTGTACGGCAAAACTTTTTGAAGCCGCGGAGGCGACCGCTGCAGCGATGGCGCAGGCGTCGGGGACGCAGCCGGCCTGACGACTCGCCTCAAACCACGCGCCTGACGACTTATTGACATCTATAACGTCTGCATGTGGTCCCAATTTCATCTCTTGTCGGCTAAGTAAGAATTTGATTGGAAGACCAACGTAGTTGAATCGACGTATCACCGGTGCCGTTAGCTGCCCGACTGACGTCTCAGTAGCTCCCCGATCGTACAAGGTCCCCGATGATGGGGCGCGAGTAGCAATGCCGTTGAATATATTAACTAATTGACCAAGACGCTGTGTATAATACGCATGCAAATTCTCGTGTCCGGAACTGACGTCTGATTTGATCACATTTTCTCTGCGCAAGTCTAGCGATGGCTTTCAAGGACACATCCGCAGGAGCGGCAATCTATGTCCTCGTTGTTCTTCGCTACATCTACGATCCCCTCGTCCTAGGCTTCTATTGTCCATGTGCATGGCAAATATCATCGAAAAGATTACGGGACTTTTTCAACGGCCACATCACCAGCGCCGGTGCTCGCTCAAGGTCTTGATTTTCCGAGCAATCAAGCAACCCCTCAAAACCGGGCTCCTCACCATGCCGAATACTCGACATTGGAGTAGGAACCGGATACTTTATCAAACACGCGCCAATTCCAGAGGGTACTCAAGTGACCCTGGTAGACCTGAACCCCTCGGCTCTGCACGCCGCCTCATCACGCACGCTCGAGATGCACCCACACGTCACATGCAAAACCTCAATAGGGGACTTCCTGGATCCTTTAGCACGGGGTCTCTCGTGTGAAGACTTCAATGGTGCCAAGTTCGACGCGATCTCGGTCATGATGCTGATTCACTGCGTGCCGGGTCCTCCGGCCAGGAAGGCGGAGGCACTGATTCGATTGAATAGTCTTTTGACACCTGACGGCAAGCTCTTCGGCGTTACAATTTTGGGAAAGGGTGTCAAGCACAACTCTATGGGGAGGGCCCTAATGTTCTGGCACAATCTATTTGGGGTTTTTGGGAACACAGAGGATGACATGGAGAGCTTTGTAGGGCCGCTCAGAGAGGCTTTCGAAGATGTTAGGTGGGAAGTACAGGGAGCTATATTACTTTTTGAAGCGAGTAGGCCGAGATGTTGACAAGATAATACATATGGTTGAAGATAATTAAGGAGCGAGTCGTGTGCAGCCCTCTCCGATTTCGAACCACAGAAGCCGAGTAGTGCGACTCCTTTTACTTTAGCACCTCGCATTCGGTTCGCGAATCTAGATTCTTCTAGTGACGTGACTTGGATTAGAGTTGCGAGGTGCTTGACACCGCTAGACCTTCGCGGAGATTGCTAAGTTGCCTCGTGGCGTGGAAGTTTAATGTTGACTTTGATCAGACGAACCGTACCGTTACGAATCTAGCTCGAGAATAGACGCGATTGGCTGTCTTTGAAAGCTAGAAGAAGCCTAACTCCGATTCAAGCAATCATCCGAGCTTTATTATAGGGTCATTTGCTCTGTCATATGGTCATTAGCTGTAGAAAATACAGCTGCACGACGATCGAGAATGATCGTGCCCACTAAGATTAATCATGTTCGATGGCAAAAGCTTCATGGACTCTTACTCTACCTCGGACACACAAAGCATTAGAACTCGAAAGCCAGCTGAGTAATATAGACGTATGATGAGGCAATTCACGGGCTGAATGGAATGGCAAGAAAAGCAGAGCATGTACAGGTGCTTGATCACTCTAGTAAAGCACCAAGTTTTAAGTAGATTGAGTGAAATGTTTTCTGATTTATATGTCCTTGAAAGATATTGCGTAAGTTCTTCCCATCGTGCACCCTCTTTCTAGGTGGCTATGTAGCTTCCGCCAAATATGTATCCGAAAGAATGGAAGCCCACGTTGGCAGAAGGTAAATTTCGGTGCTCATTTCCCCACACAACTTGTTATTTTACAAGTCAAAATTCCAACCGCCGGTGTAGTTGGAAAAGAAGCCTTCAGGATCGTACTTGGCCTTGATCTCCTGCAACTTGCTGTAGGTGGTGAAGGTTTTCAGGGGATCTTGGTCGTAGTGCGCATCATTGATGAACAGCGGCAGGTCATCGGCAAAGGGCACACTCTCAATCATCTTCTTGAAGCTAGCCTCGACCTCGGCGGTCTGGCCACTAGTGAGGAACGGGCTGGTCTGTAGGAGGAAGCAGAGCCATAGCCAAGGTCCATCGGGCATCTGCATCGCATTGCCGCCGTTCTGGCTCTTCGACGCGTCGGTAAGACTCTTAGGGATGGGTTGATAGTCAATCGACAAGAGCGCGTACTTGCCCTTGTTATCAGCGCCCCATTTTGTCCAGGCCTCGTGGGCGGAGCGATAGGCGTCGTCGACCACGGCGTTTCCAGTCTCGCTCCCGGGGAATGGGATGCGGTACACGCCGTTGCGGAACTGATTCTTTCCCTTGGACAGCTCGGCGCCGTTGGGCAAGGGCATGTTGATCACCTCCTTGTACGTCTTGGTGCCTAGGGTGTTGAGCAGGTGGGGAATCGAGGTGAAGTTGGCAAATGCCTTCTCTGCGCCAGCCTGGTCACCGTCATATACCATGAACAGAATGGCAAAGTCGTCGAGGTTCAAGTCTCCGAGAGCGGAAGTGCCCAGCTTCTCGTACGTTCCGATGATCGCGGCCTTGGGATCCTCGTTGTACAAGGTGAAGTTGGCGATGGCGTTCATGACGTTCTGAGTCTGGTTGAACAGATAAATGACGTTACCGGCGTAGAGATTTCCGATCGGGCGTGTCTGGATCTTGTACTTGGTCACGACGCCATAGGCGTTGCCGCCGCCTCCGCGCATGGCGAAGAAGAGGTCCTCGTTTTCGCTAGGCGAGGCAGTCACGATATCGCCGCTCGGTAGCACAACCTCCAGTTCCCGAAAAGAATCCACAGCCAGACCGTACTGACTCGAGAGATAGCTCAAGCCACCTCCAAGAGCCAGCCCTGAGCCGACGCCGCTCAATCGGGCCCCAACGACCGTCCTGTTGTACTTGGCGAAGTACTCGTAGATGTCGCCAAACTTGCCACCGGGCTGGTATGTTCCAAGCGTTGTCGTTTCGTCGTAAGTTCGTTCATTCATCTCAGTGAGGTCGATCAAGACGCCCTTGTCCACGCTGGAGAAGAAAGTGTTGGGATTGTGACCCTCCGTCTTGATGGCGAAGCGCGACCCGGCTGCGCGTACCGACTTGAGGATGGCTGCCACATCCTGGGTGGTGGTTGGAAACACCACACAAGAAGGGTTGTAGCCGCTCTGAGCCGTGTTGAAATACTCATTCTTGCTCTGGATGTAGTCGATCTTGATGCTCGTGGCAACCTTGGTAGAGCCCAGCTGGGCCGTCAGATCGGTGCAGGCCGTGGAGCCAGCATCCCGCACAGTCAGCAATGCGCTGGCGGTATTAGCGAGGCCTAGGGCGACGGCGGTTATGACTGCGCGCATCTTTGCTGTCAGAACCAAAACGAAGAGGAGTGAGACTGCGACTGTTCCTGACACCGCGAAAAGAGTGACTGTCAATTGACGCTCAAGAACGAAAAGGGTCAAGAACCTCTTGAGAGGATTCACCAGGCTGGCTGTTTCTAGGCGTTCCACTCTGGCCGGCGCCCTCCTTGACCGCTTTTGTACTCCGAGCAACCATCGGCGGTCCTTCTTCGTCGGCGACCCCCACAATCACGGGCGTCGCTCGGCCAGTTCATCATTTCCCACGATATGAGGATCGTCGCAAGGATGGTGTCCCCGTTTTCGCATCTTCAAATACGAAAACGAGCAGAAAGAAAAGAAGATGCAGCCTCGGGAACGAATAAAGAATTATAATCACTGCTATCCCACCAAGTCAGATATTCACCACCTCACTCGACCTAGTTCCTTCAACCTGGAATAACCAATCGCATCTCTGCAATCGCGCAGAGGAGTGTCACCGACATGAAAATTACCCCGCAAGATGTCTTTGAAAAGCCAAGAACAAGAAGAGACATACCGGTTAGTTCCCGGCTGATATTGCATTCCTCGGTTGTCGAGCCACTTGCACGAGATGAGTTGAGGACCAATCTCCTGATATCAGAAATGCGCCTCGCAGACACCCTCGATGGCACATGCACTTTTGCCTCGGTCGGTCATCACGATGGCCCTGCTGCCCCTTGTGATATCCATTGTTTATTCGCGATAGCTTCCTTTGCCCCGAGCTACAAATTGATTCCTAGAAAATGTCCGTCTGTCCGTTGATTATTCCTCCTCTATCAGTTTCCAATCTAAGCCCAAAAGCAATTCCAAGCCAAGCCTCTATCCTGTTCTAACCTCTATGGTACCCTGTCTTGAGTGTCTCCAACTCCCAGCTGCACTTGTTCCAACGTCATTACGTCGTTGTGTAATACGTCGTTGTGTAATCATTTTTGCCATGTCCTTGTTTCCCTATCGCTATTTCGTCCACCATTCATTCTGAGTCTTCAGATCAAGTGTCCCATCGCGTGTCCATTTCGGTCAGACCACGCTTCTTTCCGTAATCGTGACCACCGTTTCCCCTTTCTTGTCGGTAGTTGTGCCGTTCTTCTCCGTGTATCTCTTCTCGATCGCCTCCAGACTGTGACCCCGTGTCTCCGCCATGACGAACGCTACAACGACTGTGCAGAACAGGGAACAGCCCGCGAAGAGAAAGTATGCGCCGAAAGAGGAAACCGAGAGGAGGACTGGGGTGATCAGCGCTACCACGTAATTGGCGAACTGTTGGCTAGTGTCAGTAAATTTTCACATGAAGTCTCTCATGGCAGTCTGCCAGAGAGTTGGGTCACAACTTACCCAATTGGCGCTTTGAGCCAAACTTGACGCGCTGCTTCTTGTTTTCCTAGGCAGGCTCTCGACCAAGAAGGTGCGGAAGGAGAGCGCCCATGTGAAGCTGTAGACGATGGCGAACAGGTAGATAGACACAATGACAACCCACTTGCCAGCTCCTCGGTCTGCATGGACTTCGTCGGCGGCGTACAGCGAGCCCATGAGGACCATCAGAGCAGTGATTAGCACACCGCCCAGGAGACTGGAGGTTTTGCGTCCCCAGCTGTCAGCAAAGAACGTCGCGGGCACAGTTGTGGCCAAGATGACCAGCGCAGACACGCCGGATGCCAGGAATGTCGCCTTCTCGCCGTCCAACCCCGCCTGAGTGAACATGATCGGCGCGTAGTAAAGTATTCCATCGATTCCACTCCACTGTTGAAATCCCATAAGGAACAGACCGAATAATGTCCTGTCTCTGTAAGGGGCCGAGAAGGCTTCGCGGAAGCCGGCGAATGCTTGCTTCAGGACTTCAGAGACCGGGGCGTTGGGATCATGTTCTTGCTCGTCAGATGAAAGCTCCAGTATTTCTTCGCCTTCCTTCTCACTCAACCCGAGCTTCTCGACAACGCGACGGGCCTCATCTTGCCTGCCCTTAGCCATCAACCACCTAGGAGAAAGAGGGACGATAAAGTAACTTCCAGAGAACAAGAAGCCCAAGAACGAAGCAACAGCCAGCGGGAGACGCCACGCCGCAGATGACATTCCTAGCGTCGCGGTGCCGTAACACCTAACAATGACAGGTCAGTATTTCCAACATGAGAACGTCCCGGGGCAGCGTACATGAAGTATCCAGTCACGATTCCCGTGACTATAGCAAACTGCGGCAAAGCGGTCATGATGCCACGGATGCGAGCAGGCGAGATCTCAGAGACTTGAACATAGACATTGCTCAAAAACATGCCTTCGCCAATGCCCTTGATGAGCCGTCCAAGAATGAAGACGCTCAGGATGGGAGACGCGCACTCGATGCCGGTGCCGCATCCGTAGATGAAAGCACCCAGAGCGAAGAGGCGGACGTGGCCGAAGCGGTCGGCCATGACGCCGGAGACTAGCGCCGATAAAGCGCCGGGGATGAGGACGGATGAGACGATGACTCCGTGCATGGTGGGGGAGAAGTCTCCGAAAGTCTCACGGAAGGACGGCATGGTCGTTACGGGGCCGATGCTGCCCGTGTCGAGGCTAACTCATTGAAATTTTTCATTAGCAAAGCCGGGATAGTTGTTGATGGTGAGGAGAACAAGTACACACCCGAACAGCATGGCGACACATGATGAAATGATGCTGGCTCTCACGTAGAGAGGAGCTGATAAGAATTTCATTTCAAAAACAATACTCGAGATCCGTTGGATGTGATTCTCAACGGGCACGAAACATCAATGTTTTCTCCTTGACACCGCAAGATGACTTTTTTTTCTTTGCAGTTGGCATTGGCAAAGTCAATACCAAAAGCCGGTGGGCGAAAATTGGGTTTGAGCCCAACGCCGCCCGCCACAGCGCTTCGCAATGCCTGATTCATCGAAACCCACTTGTAGAGTTTTGCCTTATCGTGAATTCCGGGCCCGTGGAGGTCCACATCTCATGCCGATAGGGTCCATGGCGTTGCAAAAGTTGCCTCTTTCGGAAACTTTGGCGGAACGGCGCATGTGAGTAGTGAGCTGTCTCAAAGATAAGCTGCATTACAATGGGCCTAGAACGCCGTGATCGTCGAGTCAAATGGCGTATGAGAAAGGTGTGGTTGCTTCTGTGTCCATTACTAGCGGGCTGACGCCGCCAAGATCTCACATGCTCTCAACCATTTTCCTAGACACGTCTGAAGAGGCACGAGGCAACACCAAATCGAAGGGTCTTGAGATAAGACCCTTCCAGGAAAAATTGACGGAAAGCAACACCAAGTCTCTATTAATATCTACAGGCTACCACATCATGCTTCAGTTTCAATGAGACCCCGCTCATTTCCGTCGTGCCTTGAACGTTTTCAAGGGGTTTACTTTCCTGGTTCCGACCTTCTTGCCACGTCCAAACTTGCCCTTCTTATTTCTCAACTTGCCGCCAACCTTTCTGAATGGCACCATGCCAACCTCGTTCGAAGTAAGCGAGTCTTTGCCCTCCTTGGGAAGCAAGTACTCGGGTATATGCTTGAGATGAGGCTGCTGTCTTGCTGTCCTCAGCTCTCCGTCGTGACGAAGGTGCTGCAGTTCTGTAGGGTTCTCCTCGAAGTATCTGTAGAACTCAGTAAGTCGTGTCTCACATAAATGAAGGCTGCACCAATAGTTCGTGATCAGAAAAGCTTACCTCTTCAGCTTCTCACTCTTCAAGAGCTCCTGCTTCAACTCCCTCATACGCGCTTCTCTCACAGCCACCTTCGTGACTGCTCTCAACGCATCGTCCAGACGGTACCGGAACGCATCAAGATGCTCCTTCTTGAAGTTGTACGGCTTTACCTCCTTGCCCTGCTTCGCCTGCTGCCTCTTGATCTTGGCTAGCACCTTCTCGTCGTTCTCCGCGGTCTCGATGCTGGTGGGCATGTGCTTACGGTACAGCTCCTTGGGTACGTAGAACGAAAGGGCCATGCCTGTCCTTCCCGCACGTGCTGTCCGACCGATTCGGTGTGTGTATGATGATGCAGATGTCGGCAAGTCAAAGTTGACAACGGCTGCCACATTCTTGAAGTCGATGCCTCGTGATACGCCAAACTCAACATCCCGCTTTGACGACTTCTTCTTGTTCTTCTTCTTGGAGTCCTTCTCTTTTTGCTTCTCCTTCTCGCCCTCGCCTTCTTCCTCCTCGGCATCCTTCTCGTCGACGCCCATGGCGCTCTTCTCGTCGGACGCGATAATGATATCGTAGACACCGCGGTTGAATTCCTCGAGCACGTGTGCTCTTGATGTAATGGGGAGCTCGGAGTTAAGGATACAGCTTCGGACCTGGAACTGTTCGAGGAAGAGCTTGAGGCGGTATGATCTGTCGACGTCGTTGACGAAAATGAGACACTTTCCCTTGACCAGCTTCAGCTTAAAGATGATGAACGCCAACAGAAACTTCTCGTCCTCGCCGCAGCTGACAACGAACTGTGACAAGTTATCACCCTCCGTCTCCTCATCGTCCAAGTCGAGGACGGTCGGTTTTCGGGAGAAGATTCCTTGCAGAGAGGTAACGTCGGTTGACAAGGTAGCGCTCATCATCAGAAGCTGGACACCCTTGGGGAGCTTCCGTGCGATGTTCTCCAGGTCTTCGTTATAGCCGTATGACAGAATGAGGTCTGCCTCGTCGAGAACGAGATAGGAGAGCTTTTCAAGGGACAAGGCATCGTTGAGAATATTTCTCCATGCGGTGGCAGGTGTGGAGATGACGATATCGGGGAAGTTGGAAAGGAGAGAGCGTTGGACGGCATCGGAGATCTTGTCAACAAGCTTCACGGCGTGGATGTCCTTCGCGCAGTAGGCCGAGAACTGCTCGATCGCTTTGAGGACTTGGTCGGCGAGCTCGCGCGTTGGTACGAGAATGACGGCAGTCGTGGCAGGAGAAGAGTCGGTCTGAGAGAGGGCTAGTCAGCAGCGGTCGCGAAGGCGCTGGTCTGCAGTCACTTACCGTCTTGCGCTTCAGGATGCTAGACAGTACGGGCAAAACGTAAGCGGCGGTCTTTCCGGAGCCACAGGGAGCCTTTGCGACGACATCCTTGCCGTCGAGAGCGAGCGGGATGGCCTTCTGTTGGACTGGCGTCGGGTCCTTGAAGCTTTCAGCGGCGACGCCCTGCACCAGTCGCGTGTCGAGGCCAAGATCGCTGAAAGTAAGTTCCTTCGCGGTAGGCTGTGGCTCCTGAGTCTTGGCGCGCTTCTCCTCCTTCGGCGCGGAGTCGTCGGTCTCGGTATGCTTTCTCTTCATTGTGGGAGTGGCAGTGGTGACGGCAGTGGTAACAGCGTTGTCGATGCGACGATGTAGACGGCGATTGAGTTGAGGCGGCTGCACCTCAGCCAGAAAAAAAATCTGGAGGGGCGGGTCGAGACTTTTCTTATCTTATCAGAGAGCACAGGCACTTTGCACGTTTATGTTAGCCATGGCCCACTATTTCTGTCTCGGGGCCGGGGTCGGAGCCGGGACACGGACGACGGCCGCGGACGACGGCGATGGCGGACGATAACAAGGACAATGACAAGGGAGATGATAATAACGGCGATAATAGAGGGAACAATTATCATGACTTTGAGTGTAAAATAATTCCTTAAATCGCCAATAAACACACTGGTAACTGGTCATCATCTTACTCTTGGATTGGCTCCAGAAACGTATCACCACAAGTACAGGACTGTACATAAACTGATTGATACGTTGGGCTCTGGTCTAGGTGGATTTACAGGGGAATTAAGAGAGGAGCAAATAGCATTGGATTGAAAAAGAGCCTGAAGCGTTATCCAAGTGAACTAAATTTTGAAGGTAGACGTGCAAAGGGTTAGTAGGAGCAATGTTGCAACTCGTACTTCCTTTCTCAAATGAGAATCCTCAGATGAGGAAGGAAGGTTTCTTGTTCATCTCAGCTGCATCCACGTGTCTTTTTATCTTCGACCTTGATGTCCTATCCCTTGATATCCTACCCCTTGATGTCTTACTCAGTGCCGAACATAGCCGAGAGCATCCCATGTGACAGGCCTAGCCTGTTACAAGACGAAAGAAAGCCCGTTCCGTCTACCGAAGGAAACAGTGGTAAGTTGCGCCAATTCTAATCGATACCATCTCTTATAAGCAACACGCTCTCTAATATGCACTACTTACAAAATCACCCTCGTTTTCATACCTTAACCACTTTACTATCCATATGATACTAGTCTGCAGGCCCCGATAGCCAGTTTTACGGCCACCATCAACTACTTCATCCGCGCCCAAGAGTAAACAATGCCGCTAACAAATCCTATCGCTATCGCAGAAACGCTACCCACTGTTACAGGGGCTGAAAAGAAGATCAAGCCACTCAGCGCAACAGGTAGCTTATTCAAGGCGCCAACCATCGAATATGTTGTCGAAGAGGTCACTCTGATGCACCATGCAGAGCTATATGAGATGGTAATAGCACCGAGGCCTGAGTAGATCATGCCGGCTATGATACTGTGTCGCGACGACTCGGGAAAGTTCTTTGCCAGGTTGACAGCAGACCAGTCTTCTACCATAAGGGAACAAGAAAGCAGAACGGGGATTGTCAATAAGTTGTTGTAAAACATGGCTGATGGAGTCAGTAAGAAAGATCCATGAAGTAAGCCAGATGAACTTACTATCCCAGTCGCTGAAGTTCATCTTCTTGATGATCTTCCGCATTGAAAGAAGATATGCGGCGCTGCACACAATGTTGATGCCCATCCAGGTATATCCGACATCAAGATTTGATGACAGACTTGAGACGCCTTTACTCAAAGACGCGTTGGCGGCGCTTTGTATGTCGGCCCATGCTGCAACGATCGAGCTCAGGACCATCAGACAAAATGATAGAAAGGCCAGTGGAGTGACCTTGCCTCCGAACAACAGCATTTCGCCGTACGCAATGACAATAGTAGTGAGATTCTTGAAAATGGTGTAAACCGGAACGGATAGAAATTGTAGCGCTTTGTTGCCGGTGTAAATCATGCTCACGAGAAGCAGAGAGATTGGAAACCCTGCATGAGACACAGAAGTCAGCTTATGAGGGAGCAATAAACAAGAATGATGACGTACACTGTTTGGCTTTCGTGTACTTCAAGGGGGCCAGGTTTCGAATCAGTCGCAGTCTTTTGGCGAAGATGATCGCTGTAGTCGAGACGATGGCTTGAACGGCAAGGTAGAAAAATGTTAGGTTCCACGAGCTCCCTGACACAACATATTTGTTGACAACTGTCATGCTGATAGATGACAAACAATACGCGACAATGGATAAAACGGTGCTGTTTTCGATGTGCCTGGTCGTAGGCGAAGCGCCATTGGAGTCGCTCGCAAGCAGGCCAGAAGCGGCGTTATCGGATGGTTTCGCGTTGTGGTCAGCGTAAGCGTCATCCGGGATATTGACGACATGATCCCCCTTTTCGGGATTAGACATCGCGAAGAGTAGACGAAGACTCGATGAGATGGAAATGGAAGAACGAGGGGATGCTGTGGACAGCACGTGTTTAACGTTCTGTTCGTCTGTGCAGCTGCGAAGGTTATTTATAGAAGCGTGATGGCAAGAAGAGGGGGTTGCGACTTTTGATTGACTGTGGCTGTGTACAGTCTGCAGTCAGCCGTCTCATTTCCCCAATACGAATTTTTGACCACTCCTTGGGAGGCTGTGTAGCCTGTGCCGCGATATCACTAGCGTCTCACTTTTATCGACATACTCCCTCGGCTAATCTCACAGAATTCTTTTTTTTTTCAAACAAGTCAGTGACTAAACTTTAGCAGTTCCTAATTTTGAAGCCTTGCCGATTGCTCCTCTCAAGGCCCTCTGTGAACTTCACAGATGAGCCAATGCAGCTAGTGATACATAGAAGCTTGTTAGTAAGAGCCTAAGAAGTCCTGTCTACATGTTGATTGATAATAAGACCGGCCACGTTTGAGAAGAGAACATGTTGATTCATTGATATTCAAGAAAAAACGGGGCTAATCGCCACAGCGGCGAACGTATCGAAGGGAGAACTTGTGTGCACACTGCAAATATCATTTTCATTGATATTAAGTAACTAAATTCCATGTCTATATTCCAAGTTGCCCAAGCCATTAGATGATCAGTGACAGAACAAATTCGCGCAAGAGGTATAAGTTTGAGCTTGAGAAGCTGCGATCTGGATCGTCATTTGAAACCTCTTACTGTGGCTTCCCAATTACGTTCTTCTTCCAATTGTTATAGTTGACGACCTTGTTGTCCGAGAGGAGTTTCCAGTCCTTCTTGCAATCAACCTGAAAGTCCAGAGCTTTGTCGTAAACTAGGTCTGTCGGGATGAGCAGCTGCTTAGCCCCCTTAGCAAACTTGACGGCATATTTGGTCTTGTCAATCTTGGACATTCGAAGAGCGCGATTGAATGCTTCGTCGTCGACCTTCTTGTTGTTGACGATTTGCGTGGACGCCCAATTATACTGCGCATCAATCTTCCACCAGGTGTTCTGGGGAATCCACGCCTTGATGGTGTTGTCGACGGCGATTCTATTGGCTGTAATAAGACAATGCCTAAACAAGAGATACTAATGAGACTTGAAGCCCTGTTTGCGATATAACAAATGCTTACCAGTCGCCAGGGTTTCCTTCCCACTGCCCAGGTCCAGGAGTGATGTAGACACCTTTTCCGATTTGGGCTCCGCCAGTGGTCAATGCAGACTTGTAAACAATTCTGTGATTCTGGTTGTAAATCTTTGCTTGGTCCTGGGTCATTTGTTAGCTTGCAAGGGACCGAAGCCACTACTTCATGTGATACCTACCGGATGAACGGTCCTGTAACCAATTGTGATGCGGTCTCCATGGAGCGTTGTTTTCGGCTTCCCTCACAACCCACAGCAGCCTTGGCGAGGTTCAATGGGTGCTGATACAACGCTGCTGACGAGAAACGCAGCCGAAAATTAAGTGAGGATGTTGAGAAGAATCATGATGAGTGCTCTGTTAGATGATTTGGCGAGAAGTAAAATTGTCTGATAATTCTGGTTGATGCAAGAGAAGACGATGCTCTTTTCTTCGAGTAACAGAGCTTTGAATGCCGAATTTATAGCTATTACAATGGCCCCGTCATCTCTTGGATCTATGTTGAACTGTTCGTACGTTGGTGCCAAGAGAGGTCCTGAGCGATGCTGTCCTGCTCGGTATTAAGCTCGCTGCGCAATGCACGACGTAGGTGGGCCTTGTAGGATATCCGCACCGCCAAGAAATGGATCTTTTCTAAAGTTAGAAGCACTTCGAGGTACGGAAATCAGTACCAGCTGATACTAAAGGACTGTAGCGACCATGATTCGGATATAATGCGATCTATTTTGCGAAGATACTTTGTAATTCAAACCGTCAAGGTCAAAACCGCTAACAATGAGGCCATAGTAGCCTAGTTTGGCAGTGTCCAGATGTCCTTGATTGATCAGCCTCGAAAATCTCGCGAGAATTTCACCTCCCACTTCAGCCGATAGCACCCATAATTATTTATTGCGCTGTAGTCGGATTCTCCCATTCAAGAAAACGGTTACCAATTCTTCACCAAACCTCTGAGCTTCAGTCTCCTGTAAATAGATTTCGGTGTCCTTAAAGATGAAGACTGAAGAATTTTCTGCGTAACGCTCAGCCGATGTCACGTCCTATCGTTTGCCACAAGCTCCCAAGACTGTAAGGTCTTCTGAGAAGGCTCACAAGGCCAAGTAGACTCAATTGTGAGGTTGGTCGCGTTATGAAGGACTTCGTAACGAAATAAGAATTCCTTCCCTACATCACCATGCCAAATCTCCATGATTTACAAGCATGGCATACGCCACGCTGCCCGACTTGCCGCCAGTAGTAATTTGTTCGTTTCCGTGGAACCTGTCAGTCTTCTAGGAATTTGAGAAGTAAGTGAGAGACGTCTGAGCTTGCTCCATAGCTTCATTCCGTCTGGCATGGTAGAAATTTTGGTTTCGGAATAGAACGGTCGAAAAAAGTCACCTGCTTCTACCGCGTGAGACATGACAAGATTTTGCAGATCAAAACTGGCCCGGAGTGCAAACCACCCGAGTTGTACATTCCTTGGCTTAGGTTTTCGGCCGTGCAGCCAAATTTCCTGAGCCTCCCATATGAACACTTTGGAAACCTTTGGTGGCAGGTTCGCCAACAGACATCCGCGCATGCTTGATCTCTCTCTGCCTGATCCTCGTCATCGATGCTTCGCCACGGCACGTATCTCACATACCTCAAGCCGTCTAGTCGCTGAAGAACTTCTGCATCGCAGAAGATGACAGAGACCGAAACATGGGGCGATTCATTGAAAATCCTGAGATGATTGGGACCTGCGGCAGCGAGATCTCTCCGTCCCGGGTATGAAAATCGAGTAAACCTCCAATGAGGCGTTTTTTCGAGCCAGAAAGCGAAAAGTTTCTCGATTGTTGTTGGTGCGCGAGAACACCATGACTCCCGTCGTTATCCGCAGTATGAAGTAATGTTGGGTATCACTGGGTGAGCCAGCACACAGCTCAAGCCAGATGCCGTGGCCGGTCGTTAAAGTCCAAGAAGACATCACCGAGAAGAGAGATGCCAGTCCTTCGGTGAACCTGGCGTTGTTATTGATAATGGTGACTTTATCTTCTTTCTTATCGCATCCATCACAGGTGTAGCCTTGCAAAGAAATGTGGAATGTGATTTTTTTAAACGCTGCCAGTCGGCTGCCGCTCATGTAGGACTGGAATTCGATGATTTCGAGGGGAGAGTACGAGAGTTCGATACTTCGAGATGTAATTTTCTCGAAAAAAGCTTGCCAGTCTAGACAGACACTGGCGTAGTTGGAAAGTCGGCAAGTCCCATCGCGGGCTTGAGGAACCAGTAATTCCAGAATAATGAGTAGTATCTCGGCGGGCAGCATCTGCCATCGGAAGCAAGTTTGACCTCGCATCTGGACTTGGTCAGCCGGTTCCGCTGCTGTGTCTTGCCCCGCTGCTCGGGTAGTGAGAAACATCTTGGATCGATATGTAGTCGTACGTAAGTTGAAACAAGTCGAATATGTGATTAAGAACGAAGCAGGTTCGTGGGGTGTGAATGGAATTATCCGTTCTGTGATTTTCGCCCTTGGGGTCGTCTATAAATGGATGTGATCATTTGAATGTGATAGAAATCAAGTTTTCCGAAGAAAGTGTGTCAGGGGAGTTAGCGAAAAGCTATTGAAGTAGATACCTTTCTGTCCTGAGACCTCTCCGGTGTTTGTGTATAGGACCTCTCTGGTCAACGCCTGAGGCGACCATTTTGAGTGCCTAATGTACAGGATCCTGACATCTCCTAGGTCTGGTAATGAAGTTATTTATAGAGAACGAAACGTCTTCTCTTCCGATATGTTGAAGCCGAAAGTTTTCGACCCCAAAAAAGTCTGAGACAGAAGGATATCCCACCATATTTACCAGGATATTTACCACATTGTGTTTTATTCTGCAAACGCATTGACTACTCTAGATGCGTAACCTTGTGAGGTATGACAGCTTCGTTCTAGCCATGCCAAGACGCCCTACAGGATTGCCAACCAACTCTTTCAAATAAGTACGTAGATCTTGTATTCAGTGAGCATGTCTCCTTATGGCACACATTCATATTGGACAAGAACACTTTCTCATATTGACACGGAACTGTTTGGATTTCGACCAGTCTAAGACAATTTTAACCTTCTCCCAAATTTCGACGCATAAATTCCCCGCAAATACACATCTTTGACCACAAATTGCAGACAAGGAATCCGCGTTGACTTGCCTCTATGGCTGAATTGAGGCGTATTCTTAGCAGCTGATTTCTCTCAAGACTGCAAAGTCGCTTGAGAAATTGCAAACTCCCACGACGTAATAATTGTAAGCGCTGTTGTGAGGTCGAGAACTTGGTAGAGAAATGCAAGTGATTCTGTCAGACTGTCCCAAAACAACGTCTGCTGTTCGAATTCACTGCTTAAGCGCAAGCTCTGGATAGCTCGGCAAAGGCCAGCCGCCCTTATCCTCACTGGAGAACTTGGTTGCTATTTCAGGGACGCGCAGTAGGCACAGGATCCAGACAATCCACTGTAGGATGAGAACGCCCCAATACGTGTCTGGCATGATCAGTCTGATCATCGGCAGGCTGAGCTTCTGACATTCATCGATGAATGGACGCAGAACCTTGTCGTAGTTCTCAAAAGCGAGCGGAAGATCATCTGGATGCCGACTTATCTCCCCGGCCAAGACATAGGCTCCCACGAAGCTGCTAGTTGTGCCCATGGCACTGAAGGGCGAGGGACAATGTGCCGCATCGCCAAGAAGAACAACGCGGCCCTTGAACCATGTCTTGGTCTGGACCTGGACGACTTCCTGACTGTAGAAGTTTTCGGTTGTCTTCATACCCTTCATGAAGCGATCCGTTTGCCAACCAGCGTTCCGAAACTTGTGCGCCCAGAATTCCTTCTGCTGCTCCACTGATCCCCTGTGAATGAGCGACGCCTCTTTCGAATGGTCTTTGATGAAGAAGTAGACTTGCGTTTCGGTGGGGTTGTGAGTCCTACGAAAGACCATGCGTCCTTCTGCTGGATGGTACACTCTACCTATATTGTCGTCGCCTTCCTCGCGCGGAATGAACCAGTATGATGCATGCAAACCCAGATGACGGTAAGGATCAGGGGCGTCCGTTGGCTGCGTGGCTTTCCGGATCTTTGAACCCTGACCATCGGCCCCGACAAGGATGTCGAAGGTATCGGACGAACCGTCAGAGAAGTGAGCGATAACCTCTTTCTCATCCTGCTCGAAACTCTCGACCGTCTTCCCAAAGATGTATTCGACATTGTCCTTTGTCGCATCGTAGAGAATCCGGACAAGATCACCTCGCATGATCTCGTACTCAGATGTCCCACTTTGCGCACCTTTGCCGGACGTGTTGGCCATGAGAGTGCCGACGGCTTTGCCAGTGGAATCAACTATAGCCATGCCGGCCTCGTCGACTCGGTTCGCTCTAACGGTATCGAGAAGTCCCATGCGCTTGAGGACTTCGATGCCTTGCTCGCGGAAGTCGATTTGTGCTCCGGTCGCTCTCAGTGCTGGATAACGCTCGACGATGGTAACACGATAGCCGAGCCGTGCAAGCCAGAATGCCAACGCTGGTCCAGCGCAGCCACCACCGCAGATGAGGACTTTGAGGCGGGTCATGGCAATAGAAAAACTGTCGCGACGGAGGATGCTGCGCGGGAATGTGAACTTGGGTATGGTCCCTGATGAGTGTTCGACACGCGCTTTGGAATGGCCAACGTAGCTCCTTTATAATCATGAAGTCCCTTTAAGATTCCAGACATAAGCATTTGGGCTCCCGCTAGCCCTCAGCCACCCATCTCATGCGGCAGATCAATAGCCGTTTCCGGCCAAGAGAAACGCAGTGTGTACGTAAGTCAGCTCTACAGACACAACCTCCTCGCGGCCTGAATATCTATATAAGGCATTCGCGAGATTCTTAAACATTTAGCTAGTAAGCACGGGATATTGCTGACCCGGGACATTGCTGGCAATTGATTCTGGCAATTGCGGTTGAGATGCGTCCTCCATGTGTTGGCAGCATCACAGTTGGTGCGTGCGGGGATGACATGATCCTTGCAGCTGAGTATGGCAGGCTATAGAGGTCACTGTTGCAAAACCCCAAGTTCCTTCCAAAAATTCTAAATAAGGTTAGCGTGCTGATTGACTAGCCC
>JABGMY010005026.1:8451-31776 GCA_014705525.1 Colletotrichum sp. HC292 | reverse complement strand
CCCCCCCCCCCCCCCCCCCCCCCTTCCCTTTTTTCATGATAGCATGGGGAACCCCCGGGGTTTGCGTTGAATGTTTTCTCTCTTTTGCTCGTGGTGTTGCGAGGGGCACGAGAAATAGGAGACACCGGCATGTTGCATCGGGATCGGAGCAAAAATCTTGTCTTCATCTTTTTTACTTCTTCTCATACACAACAACAACAACAACAACAACAATATCGTTACCACCACGCATACGCGGCGGGCTTGACAAGCTTTACCCACTCTATGCCAGTCAGTCAAAAATCTTGGTAATCGGCCCCGCCTTCGCTCCACGCGAGGAGGGATTTTGTGTGTCCTTCACAACCATCTACTTTCCTTACCCCGCCTCTTTTCTTCTACTTCATGTCATTTAACTTTTATTTCTCCTTTTTCTCATGTTTGAAACACACATTTCCTGAGCCGGCGACGTGGTATGCGAAGAGAAAACAAATTTCATTTTATTCGCCGTTGGGTTTCCACGGTACCCGGCAGGTGGGTGGGGGGAGTGAGGAATGGGTTAAGAGGGGATGGAAACCAAGGGAGTTTTTTCGTCATTGCTATTTTTGTGTCACAAAGGAAACATGGGTGAAGAACTCTTTCGATGGGTTTGGTGTTGATGACATCAGGTCGGGTGTGTGCGTGTGTGTGTGTATGTGTGTATGTGTGGGCGCGTGGTTGAAACTTCGTCTGTATGTATTGTCTCCTGGTGTATTGGGGAGAGGAGGAGGAGGAGGAGGAGGAGAAACGAAAGGTGTCACATGATATGAAGAGATGGGATATGGTCATGATAGAATTGCAGGTCCCTAGATCACTTATTTTTCCCTTGCGTCTTTGCCAGCGGTCCTTCCTTTTCAATGTGACGCCCTCCCATTTCCTTTTCTGCTTCAATTTTTGTTTTAATTTTACGAGTCCCGGCAATATACGGCCCACCAGTTGTCTCTTTCGTAGCCGCTCTCGAGGACTCTACCGCCTACAGCCACGACGTCCTCTTCCAGCTCGCCCTCGCGGTAAAGGTGGTAATAGCGCTGGTAGGTCGTGTCCTTGTTCTCCTCCTCCTCCTCCTCCTCGTCGGCGGCGGCGGCCTCGGTGGCGGTCTTGCTGGCCTTGGTGACCCACGAGACGAGCTGGTCCTGGTCCGCGCCGGCGTCCCACCCTCGCCGGCTGTTCCCTTGCTCGAGGGCCCAGACCATGACAAGCACTTTGCCTCCTCCTTGTTGGCCGCCGCCGCCCGGCCGGACGGAGGACAGCAACGCGGCGACGGCGGCACGGCGACGCTCGCGGGTTGACATGTGGTGGATGACGGCGATGGAGATGGCAAAGTCAAAGGCGGAGGTGCGGTAGGGGAGGGCCAGCGAGTCGGCGACTATAACCTGGTTTTTTGGGGCTGCTGCTGCTGGTGCTGGCGGTGGGGGAGGAGCAGTCTCGGCGGGAGCAGCGGCAGCGGTGGTGGTAGTGGTGGACTTTTTGCTCCCGCCCTTCTTCTTTTTCTTCCCCTTGTTGGGCGCGTTCTCATTGTAGAACGGGGGCTGGTAGTCCCGTGCGAGGGAGACGAGGTTCGCGCTCCGGTCCGAGGCGATGATGTAGAGGGACGGGTTGACGCCAATGTACTTGCCGTTGCCGCAGCCGGCGTCGAGGCCGACGGAGCCCGGAGCGAGGGAGAGAAGGAAGGAAGAGACGAGGGGCCAGGGCTTGTAGCGGGTGGACGAGAAGTGCGGGGCGATGGCCTCGTAGACGGTGTGGACGTGGCGGGACTCGTAGGATTCAGCATCTTCCTGCTGACCGTCCGTCTGAGTTTGGGCTGTGGGCGTTGATGACGGGGCGACGGCGGCGGCGGCGGCGGCGGAGGAGGAGTCGCCGAGAGTAGAAGGGAGCTCCGTCGAATTGGGATCGGCGGCGGGCACGGCCGTGCCGGCGCCGGGTTGGGGGCCGGATGATGCTCCCATGTGGGCGGCTACCTAATCTCTGGGTTGAGAGCTGCAGCAGCTAGGTATGACACAGCTGATTTCCCTTTTCAGGAGGTTCGAGCTTCACAGGCAGTGGCAGTGTTTGACAGAGCTCTCTCCCCTTGTCTAGGTAGCCGGTGTAGGTAGTGTGGTAAGGTGGTAGTGTTGTAGCCACACACCCTCGCTGAGGCAAGTTCTGTCCCGGGTTGGACACAGAAGGAGAGGAGCCCTGGTCTGCGGTCCCGTTAAGGTTGGTGGTATGCGTTAATATAGCGCCCGTTGTCTGGGTGTCTGTTCTGTTTGTCCGGGCGGCTGCGCGCAGGCGTTTGGTGCCAATGTAATCAATGCAAGGGAGCAGGTTTCGAAGACCAAAATGGACGCAGAAAAAAGGGTGGACTGCGGAGGGTTCGTGCGCCGCGGGCTGCAGGACTTGGAATGGGTTTCCCTCGCCGGGTGTGGTTGCAGAGTGACGATGAGGCGACTGGGGACTGCCGAGAAAGGAGAAAATCGAATCAGTCTGAGCGTGCGTCTGTGGCGTCTGCCTGCACCACCACCCCGCCAGTTTGCGCTGGCTGCTTGACACTGGAGGACACTAACGTACCTAAGGTAAGGAAGGTATCCGTAGGGACGGTAGGGAAAGACAGAAAGAAAGAAAAAACAACGTCTAGGCGTTGTGTGCGGTGGGTCCTCAACGCAGAATGAGAAATGCGGCACCGATGCGATGTGGCACACCTCACAGGACTAGCGCTACGAACGGCGCGCCTTGAACGGGGGTTGCGTTCCGGGATTAGGGCCCTTTAATCCCCGGCTCGGGGTACGCCGAGTATTGCTCCGGGGTCGTACGTGATCACGAACCTACCGCCTAAACAATGACCGTTGTGTGCCCGTGTTTTGAACGGCAACGGCTTCCAATGACGGCACTCGTCCTCCGTTCGTGCATTGATGAAGAAGCGGCATTTGAGGGGCCAGAGAGAGCCGGCGGCATTCGACCCATGGATCATGTGTTTGCTTGTGGTCTTATTCTCCCCCTGGTCCTCCTGCATGCTCTTCAGCCGCTTTGGCGATTGATTGAGAAGAAAAGGGGTGAGAGGGGTGTGTGGTGTGCGTGTGTGCGTGTGTGAGTTAGCAACCCAGATCGAGACACGAAGACTTTCAAAAGGAGACGGGCAGGAGAGAGAAGACGTTGCATTGCTTGACCGGGGCTCGAAACGAAATTTGGAATTCCGATCACTCGGTATGAACGGATGGAGAACCACCCTGGATGATTTCTTGCGTGATTGTCGCCAGGGATCTTGGTAGCCCTTCTTGGGGTTCCTGCGAACGCCCCCCGAACGGCAAGGTTGCTGACCGGAGTCCATTCCGGGAAATAATACACACCTCCCCCTGATGCATCGGGACACGGAATAGGAGAAAGAGAGCAAGGCGGACGAGCGGCAACCAGGGGATCAGTGTGTGATTCCGATGTTTGCTTCGATCGGTGAACGATGGGTCTCTGCATCCCCCTGGGTTAATTGGTCTCTATTCGTAACGCCTTACTTACACCAGAAAAAAGGGACATCACTTTAGTCGCTGCATTGCGTCGTTTCCTTTCTCATCGGACCATGTCAGATGCAGCCGGAACCACTGTGAAAAAGACCAACGGCGCCCCCGAGTCCTTGGGACCTACTTAATCTCCGATCAGCACCAGAATTGTGCTGCCAGGCGAGATTATGTCTGCGCTGTGCCGCTGGTCGAGTTACGCAGTCGTCTCCGAGGCCACGTGTGGTAATTGCATGAGTGTGTAGGGTGAGATGAGGCTCGCCGAGTGTTAGCTCTGGGAGATGCAGAGTTGCACGGGGACGCGTGATTTGGGATGCATGGTTCCGTCCTACACCTTACCTGGCCGGGCGCTGACGTTATTTTGGAAAGAGTCCTGCCTCGTCAGGGTTCTTCGGGAAGGAGGGATACATAGGGACAGGGGGTGGGTGTGAGAGTAGAACCAAACTGACGAACCGGTTCCTGCTTGCTTTCCAGGTTTCTACGACGAGTACGTAGTTTTTGGTCACAAAGGAACACGGCTTAGGGTAATTGCTTATGTATTTCACATCATTAGAAGGGTTCTTGGGCCGCGTCCTCCGTCCTGTCCCGAGATGGCGGACCGGGGCGCCGGTCCCGAATCCACGGAGGCGGCCGCCGACTCCGAACCTTGTGTACCTCATCTGCCGTCTTGCATCTAGGTAGTTACACATTTTCGCTCCACTCTGCCACACTTTGACTGGCTCAGGCGTTCCCGAGGTTCAACGGGCTCTTGGGGTCAAACTTGTCGGTGGTGATGAGGTCGGGGTACTTGATACCACCCTGCTTGATGGCGCTGTCCATCGTCTCCATGATGACGACACTCTCCGACAGCGGCAGCGTTGAGCTCTCGAGTTTGCCGTCGCGCAAGCAGCGCGCGCACTCGTCGGCCTCCCAGAACATACCGTGGCCCCAGTTGTTGCGGCCCGGGTCCGTGGGAATGGGGCAGTCGACGGCCTCGACCGTGCCGTCCTTCTTGATGAGCTTGTACGACAGCGGCCTGAAGGCGGGGTGGGCGACCTGGATCTCGCCCTCGGAGCCCTGGACGCGGATGGCGGGCGCAGACTTGCCAGCGCCGTCGGGGTCGGTTGCCACGCGCATCGAGGTTGTCGCGATACCGGTCATCTGGTGCTTGGGGAAGTTGAGGATCATGCTGGTGGATTCGTCGGCGCCGGTGACGGGGTACTTCTGCACGGCCGCGAGAACCTGGGGGGCCTCCTTCTCACCCTCCTGTAGGTGATACAGGGTCTGAAAGATCCACGTCAAGGAGTAGATGCCCAGATCCAGCAGAGCGCCGCCAGCCAGCTCAGGGTTGACCATGCGATGAGAGTCAGGGAAAGACAACTTGTTGGGGTCCTCGGTGTTGTTGTTGAAGGACAGGTCGGCGGTGGCGCGGTAGACCTTGCCGATGGCGCCAGTAGCGATGAGCTCGCGAACCTTGATGCTGAGGGGGAAGTAACGGGTCCAGACGGCCTCCATGAAGAAGAGCTTCTTGGCGCGAGCGGTCTCGACGAGGCGGCGGGTTTGGTCGGCGGTGACGGTCAGGGCCTTCTCGCAGAGGACGTTCTTGCCGGCGTCGAGGGCCAGCATGGCGTTCTGAAAGTGGTGGCTATGGGGAGTCGCGACGTAGATGATGTCGACGTTGGGGTCCGCGACGAGTTCGGCGTACGAGCCATAGGTGGCGGCGTCCGAGGGGCCGTCAATCTTCTTGATGAAGTCGCGGGCCTTTTGGGCGTCGCGGGAGGAGGAGACAGCGACGATGTTGTGGGCAACATCGGTCACTTCGCGGGCGGCAGGGTTGGTCAAGAGATCCTTGCAGAAGGCTGGAGTGATCAGTCGTCCATGTCCAATGTTTTTCTTGTGGCAAAGGAGGGCTTACTCTCGGCGATCCAGCCAGTGGCCATGATGCCCCATTTGACAGTGTGCGGCGCCATTGTGAAGTTGATGCGCGTGCTGACAGTGCTTGCAAGCTGAATCAGACTGAAGGTACGGCTATAATCGAAGGAAGTCGGTGGTGCTCTATATAAAAAGAGGAAACGACAGTTGACTGAAGAACACGGGACGGTAAAAAGGTGCGAATCGGCGAGGGTGTCTTTTCCTTTTTCAATTGCACGTTGATACGCGCCCCTCCACACCACCAGCAGGTGCAGTAGTCCTCGGAGGGAGTTGCTGCGGGGTACGAGAGCGGGAAAACATGGGTACCTTCTTGAACACGAAACTACCTGCCTCTGGAAATATCTACAGCGGTGGGCGGGAACACGACAACAAGCGACGATGCTCAAGTCGAGCGGGCGGAGCCTCTGCCAGTCCCGCCCAAGTACCGGCTAAATTGCTAGGTGGGTGATGCTTAGAAATTGAATCTCTGCAAACCCCGAGTCTCGAAACATCATGGATGACGCCCTAGAGACGCGCCTTGGGTAACGAGGATTCCCGCTTTGAGCCGTTAGGGATGTACAGGTTCAACTCCTAGACTTTCCCCTTTGGGCCAGCTAGGAGTTTACTGAGCGAGAGCTCCCAGAGAGAGCTTGGGGGTTTCGCACGGGGGAAAGTCGGGACTTACCCCGCGGCGGGGTCTTCCATCTCTTATCGGCCACTGATAAGACGTCATGAACGAGCTCCGGCGGGGTATTAATCCCGCGCGTTGGCGGGAATGGGCGTGCCGAAACTAACACCGCGGAGTGTCGGCCGTTTGTTTGCATGAGGCTGTTTCTACGATATCGAACTTCTAGAAGCCCGACTGCAACATATCTCAACGCTAGTCTTGCATTTTTGAAGCCGTTCTTCGCCGCCTGACTCACCGGCGTTATTGACCACCATGGCATCAAACACCGTCGCTCCGATTCCCCGCTTAATCTACGGCACAGCCTGGAAGAAGGCCCAGACGGCCCCTCTCGTCGTCTCCGCGCTCTCAGCCGGCTTCCGCGGCCTCGACACGGCGGCGTCCCACCACTACTACGAGGAGGGCGTCGGCGCCGGCTTGCGCACATGGCTTACCCAAAACCCGAAGACCATCTCCCGTTCATCTCTCTACATCCAGACCAAGTTCTCTCCGGCCCCGTCTGAGCTCCCCATCCCGGACCAGGTCCACGAGCAAGTCGCCTCCTCAGTCAAACGCCTGTCTGTTTCCAAGTCTCTCTTCAAAGAGACGGCTGCCGAGTCGGCTTCCGAGTCGGCAGACGCAGCCAAAGAACCGGCCACGGGGGACGACGAATTCTACTTAGACTGCGTGCTGCTCCACTCGCCATTCCGAGAACACGAGGACACCCTCCTCGCCTGGCGCGCCCTGGAGTCCTACGTGCCCCATCGCATCCGCACCATCGGCATATCCAACGTCGACCTGGAAGAACTGCAGGCCCTCTGCAAAGATGCCGCCGTCAAGCCCGTCGTCGTCCAGAATCGTTTGAACCCAAAGGAGGCCTACAACACTCCCGTGCGCGTCTTTTGCCGCGAGCGCGGTATCAATTTCCAGTCTTTCTGGACCTTGACGGCGAATCCAGGCATTGTCAAGAGTGAAATGGTAGGGGGGATTGCTGCAGCAGTGGGAGTAAGCAACGAGGTTGCCATGTACGGACTCGTGCTAGGCTTAGGAGGCGTCAGTGTTCTGGACGGGACAACGAACGAGTCCCGGATGAAGGGTGACTTGGAGGGCGTGGAGAAGGTGACAGCTTGGGCTGCGGGCGAGGGATCGGCACTTTGGGAACAAAGCTTGCAAGCCTTCAAGCTAATCCTGGGAGAGACCAAATGAGCGAAGGGACTGGCAGAGAGCAACCATACGCGAAGTCTATCCGGTAGTAGTATATTCATAGGGAGAGCAAAGTACCTCTCCCCCATTCGTGACGAAACGCCCAAGAATGCATTCTGCCACAGGGTATTTCGTAATTCGAAGAAACGCGCCAGAGCTGTCAGCCAGCCCTCATGCAAAATACATCCTCCTTCCTCGATGTCATCCCGGCGTCCTACTATGAAGTTGGCGCCCTCGTGAAGTTATACTCGAAGTGGTATCTTAAAACCTGAAAGAAAGCTTTGATCAATGGCGGCCAGATTACTATCCTGCCGCATCGCCATTATAACAAACGTGGCTCATCAATCGTCATTAGTCGTCGTCGTTGTATTCTCGACTATCGACCAGAACCACAACCGTCAAAGTTGCTGCATACGCCTCTCTAATGGCACAAGCCATACTGTTCAAAGGTCAGCTTCCCCTCGTGCAAACGAAATGGGACGGTACAACTAACCAAGTCTTGCGAAGATCAGCAACGATGGCGCTGAGGCCCCAGTGAGAACACCAAGCTCTTGCCAAAACCTCATTATCCCTTACCCCGAATGCTTCCACAACCAAGACTTGCTCCTCATCAACCTGTTCCTGACTTGAAGCTGTATGAGGGCCCGGGTTAGAGCTGGTCCGGGAGCTGCGCGCACTCTGAGACTGTCCGTATAACCCACCCCAGTCTTTGATGCTCATGATATCATCCGCCCGTACAGTTTGGTAGACGTAATCGAAAAACAGCGGATGTGGCCCGTCTGAACAAGGCCACGCCGAAATGAAGGATACGTCGTAAGTAAGACGCATTGGCCACGAGACCCCATCAACAGCGAATTGGATTGTGGCATCGTACACCTTCGGCGCAGGCGGTGGTTCCTGGAATCGGTCCGGGATGGCTTTAAAGCTGAGGAGCTCAATGCGCACCGTGTCGACAATGTCGGCGGCATCTGGCCCGACGAGTTTGTACTCCTTGACGGGGAACACCTCAGCCGGTGGGCCAAGAGGGTCGGATCGCTCGCTCATGGACTGGACATCTTCAGGCGTCATTCGTTGACGGGGCCGGCGAGACCGAACTCTCGCGATCTGAGAACGGCCGAGATCTGCCGTTGGTCGAGCGGGCCCAACCCAGCCGGCCAAGGACCTGCAAGTGGGAGCAAGGACCTTGCCAACAATCGATGAAGCAGTCCAGTATGTGTAACTATTCCTGTACTGAAATCCGCAGTGAGGATGGAGATGTGTGAGGAGGGCAAGCGAATCGGTAGCCTTGTCAGGATCGATGTCGATCAGGGTATTCATGATTAAAAACGGAAATGTTGGCTGGTCGAAGGTTAGCCCCAGCGCGATGACCTGAGAAATGGGCGACTTACACCTGGCAGCACCAGCCCGCTAAAGAAGGCCAGCGCATCAGAGCTGATGATGTCTAGACTCGCCTCGATGTCCCGCTGCGTCATGCTGTCCAGGGTTTGTCCAAGGTTTGGCCACTTCATCATCTGAGCGAATCGTCGTAGCATCTTGATCTGCCGCTTCTTCAATCTGAAGCGGAGGCTTACTGCAAAATCGTAAGCATATGCCATCGAAGTGCTGCGCTCATGGACTTACTCTGGTCGACGGTCTTTCCATAGCTCTCGACCCTGACGTGCTCCCGCCAACGTCTCGCGAGTGCGAGATTCCATTGGATGGTAGGTGGAAGTTGCAGCACCAATTTGTCCTTTGCCGAGTCAGCATGAAGACTCGAGTTGATTCGGAGGTCGAGCTCCATGCTCAGCAGGAGTTGATGGCAGAACTTGAGGTACTGAGCCTGGCTGGTGTGACTCGGGTCGAAGATGAATCGCGTGACGACTTGGTTTTTGGGGTTTGTAAAGTCAATCCAATCCGGCCGTGTTAAAACCATGATCAGATCAGTAATCTGCTTGTCAAGCGTCTTGTGCGGACTCAGCAGCTTGTCGGGATCGCGAAGAAAGCGTCGGTATAGACTTCTATACATGAATTCTTCGTCGTCGTCCTCCAGGCCGGACTCCAGCTCTTCGAGACGCCTGAAGATGTGACCCAAGTCGACCTCCCGAGGCGTCACTCCGGAGTCTCTTAAGGCAATTCTCGGTGGTAGTATGCTCGACATGGCAGCCCATTGGTTAAGGGTAATGGTGCCAGGGCGTTGACCGTGAAAGAAGGCATAGCTGGGTTGTTCCAATGTCTCCCAAGGGTAATCGGCGGGACCAGGACCCTGCATACGAAGAGTCATGAGTTGGGTCATGGAGTCGTGTAAGTTGACCACGTCGGATTCCTCGGTTTTGTCTCCGTTGGAAGAAGTCGTAAAGAGAGCGTAGTAATGATCTGAAGCGTGAGGGACAGGGCGCTTGTGTCCCTTGTGAGCAGGCACACCCCGCGATACGAGGGCGACAGCATCGCCGAGAGTGAGCTCTTCGTTACTTGACATGCCAGACGGTGGCCACTCAGTCAGTGGTCCCTGGTCAAAAATATTGCCGTTTGGATGGGCGCGGCCTTTACCCTTGGCTCGAGCCGGATTAGGTCTCTTTGGCCTGCGACGAGAGCTGGGCTGTGGCGGGTGGCCGTCTGGAGACTCGACAGTTCTAGTGCCGCCGGACATGTCGGGTAACGACCGACGCCTCCGGGGAATGACATCTCCATCACTCGCCCTGCGCGATTCGGGGTTGTCCTGCGATCAAGTCAGCCCAACAAACGCGGGAGTGGAGCGCGCCATGAACGCGACGGTTGCGAGAGCGCACCAGTGCTCCTTTCCTCGCGAGGCTCCTGTTCCTGAAGATGCTACCCCAGAAGCTTTTCTTCTCTGGTCGGCTTTCTCGATCCCTCCCCTCCTTGACGTCGGCCATGTCTCATTGACGAATTAGGATTGAGGAACCCGATAAGGGAGCCTGGATAAAGATTGCGATGCGGATGAAGAAGAAGAACAGAAGTTGGGAATGCGATGAGGTCCGGGCGAGGGCGAGCGTAAGTGAATTCGTCAGACCCGTGGCTGCGCAACAAGTATGTCACGGGGAATGCGCCTGTCGCAGACAGAGCAAGCCGCCCGGCATCAGCTCGTATCTGACAGGAATGAAAGTCGGGACGGTCGATAAGGATACTGGGCTTCAACGCATTTTGGGGATTCCGAGGCGGCGGGTGTTTATTAGTGACGGCGAGGTTCAATCAAGCCCAGCCGTTGTCGTCGGAGGGATGGAAAACGGGTGTCTGTGTGTGAACGTCCGTGAGTTGTCCGAAAATCAGAGACGCATCTCAAAGTCGAGAACGACAAGGGAAGGTCAGGTAAAGTTGGGGTAAGGGCCGTGGGATGGGCTGGAGTAATCGTAGCCGTAACCGTACCCGCTGACTGCTGCAGAACAAAAGTGCAGTGGCCCGTACGTAACAGAGTGCTCAGTAAGGTCGTAAGGTTGAGTGAAAAATGTGAACCAGTGATGGCGCTCACCTCAATTCAAGGTGGTCGTTCACGTGTCGCAACGGCATGAGATGGCGGAGTGAGCTCGGGCGGCAGCGGGTCTATTGGGGGTTTTTTTTGGGTTTGGGCGAATGCGGGACGTGGACGGGCGTCGGGGTGGTGGTGGTGGTAGTGGTGGTGGTAGTGGTGGTGATGATGATAGGTAGTGGTGGGTGGACAGGTAAGGTAGGTAGGCACGGCACGGTATTCGTACGGAAGAAGGGACTGAACGAGGCCAGCTTGGAACGCGACTGCACCGCCGAAGAAAAGGTGTGTAGCCCTGGAAGTAGGTAGGTACCTTAAGGTAAGGTAGGTTCCATTGAACGTTTCCAGGCTCTTATTAGTGCAGGTACTTGGTGCAAGCCTGTCCTGTCAAATTTTCTCAGCAGGGCTGCAGTAGCAGTAGCAATCGCAGTTACCAGTTGCAGTTGCGGTTGCGGTTCCACGTCGCGTTGCTGCAGCAGGTCTTGCTGTTTCTCGTTTCTTAGTCGTTGGTCCCTTGCTTCATAGTTCGTTCTATGCCTTCCATCGCCGCCAAACCGGCCTGCCTTCCTTGTCTTGGCCCGGTGCTGGTGGGCTGGCCAGACCGGCAGGTGCCACTAATGCGGTGGGTGCTGCCTGCCTCACTTTCATTCAAGCAGGGCGGTACCTTCCGCGGTTGGTTTCCCACCTCAAATCGCCTCAGGTAAGGTAACCTAAGGGAAGGTGGCTTGGACAGCTGCAGTTACCCTTTTGCAGCAGCATTCAGCACCGAGCATGGCGAGGGGGATCAGCATCGGGTGGCTGTGGCCAAAGCATGCTGCAGCGCCTGCAGGCGGAGGGCTCGTTGTGATAGGATGCGGCGCCGCAACGACCGAAACCACAAGAATGGGAGAGCCTGCATCTTCTGCCGTCCAGGAAGGAACACCCCAGTCTCCCTTACCGGCATGCAAGAAATCCAAACCTGCCACGTCGTATGTCATCCCGCGCTCTCCACGTTCTCTGACTCGCATGCCACCAACTTGAGGGCCTGGCTTCTACCCGAGCTTCTTCGTCTCTCATTTTCTGGCCTTCCTTTCTTATTTCTGCCCCATAGCCTGGATGACATGACACCCGGCTCACTCCCGATATTGGGACCCTAACCCTGGCTTTGTCTAACGTTACCGCCAACAACAAACCGCCCTGCCCGGTCTCTTGTTACCCTCGTCCATGCACGTCACTGATCGAATCCACCGTCCGATGATACTCTGGGAGTTCGACGCCCGGTAGACCACTGTTCGATCGAGATCGAGCCCCCGTTTTGCCGAACCACCGCCTGGCCAATCAGTCTTCCTCCTCAGTCTTCGGAGCCGGTTCCAGCATTCTACCTACCACCTCCCCAGACCTTCGCAGACCGCTCAGGTACAGCCATCACGGACGAAACAACGGCCCAGAGTCAACCTCCATGTCGCGATACCCGCCATCCGTCCAAACTCACTCGGATGCCCGCCACCGGACTACGCCGTACAACTCTCTCGCTCCCAGAAACCAAGATCCGACACTTCCGACTCCCGCCCCGTCCGCATAGCCCACGCCGCCCTACGTCCATTGCCTCAGACTATCAGGAACGGCTTTTACGTCATGGGCAACCGCAATCTTCTGCCCCTCGCCATCTCCGCATGTTAACTCCACAGCTAATATACGCGTCTGACTTTGACGTGTTCTTGCGACCCAACAATGTGACTCCCCTCAGTGGACCGGTGGCCTGACCGGTTCCTCGATCTGATGGATGTTCCTGGTGTAACTCTGGATCTGGTGTTTCGACCTGTCGCTCAGGTGGTGTGATAGCCAGGTTCAGGGCCCATGGGTTTCTGGATGCTGATCTTCTAAAGCCCATATCGGTGGTCTGGTATACCTCTAATCTCCAACCGCGAGTTGGCATCGCTTAATAGCTCTGCATACCGCTGCGGCATACTCTGACGGCACATTTGATGTCCCCGATAGAGTAGGTCGCCCAAGGCAATTGCCGGTTATCGAGAAGCGAAGAAAATGAGCATCATCGAAGTACATATCACCGGAGATGACCTTGAAAGTCCCCAGAACAGCCCCGAGAAACGCTGCTGGCGTACACGCCAAAATTACCTGGGTCGAACATCAGCGCAACTCTCTGTGCGCACTGGACCATCCAGGATGCTCGTTTTGCAACGCAGTCTGGATGACCGGTGGGCAGGCACTTGGACCCTGAACTTTACCTTACTGATGATAATAGCACATCTCGTATGTGCTGCGTCCGTTCCCCTCAACTCACGAGGTTCTCCCGGAGGTCTCTTTTCCCTCTGCCATGACCCAAGCTTGCCCGGAGCTTGTTCCGGTGGGTATCCACAACTCAGCGACATGCCGCCAAGTTCATGCCCTCAGATATAGTACCAAGCATGCAGTTCATGCCTTGGACTGAGCTATATAACAAGCGCTTTCTTATATCCAAGGTGTTCCGGCTGCGAACATCACTTCTAGAGCACAAAGTCACTAGACCTACGGAACTCAAGGTAGCCGTGGGTATCTTCGGCGAAGTGCGGCCGGATCGTATTTAATAACATACTGTGTATGGAATAGGCGAGGCTCGACCCCCCAAGGTGAAGATGCTATCCCACCATCTGCTCGGACTCGCATGGCGGATGCACCTCATCCGGTCTACGTCGCCTCGCTGGGCAGTCTCTAACGTGGCTTTGGTGAGAGCCTCGCCTCTCAAACTTACGCCCAAAGCTGGACCGCGTTGCTTTTGATACCTAAAGGCACAAAAAGGTGTAGACTGTACAGAGACATGCCATTCGGTGTTCCGATTGTACCCCCCAACACGACCACCAAAAACCAACGTCATCTACCAAGCGCGGTAACAAGCGTTCAGATGAAGCTTACATGATATCTTTCGGTGGCTGAATCACACGCGGCTGGTAAGCTTTGAGTCTAAAATCTGTCACCTTTTTTGTTTGTGTATGTGTTACTGCAGTATTTATCCACTCGTATTTTGGAGCATTCAGTTTTTGATGGTGTCCGCGGCGGAACGTGTGTTGTCATGGGGGTCGTCTGGCTCAGAAGCATGTCATGATGGAGAGCGGGAGAGGGCTAGTCGATCTTTTGGTTGGTGAGCTGTCCGAGAAACATGTCCAGGCTATTGGAATTACTATCGGCAGCCCTTGAATTACTCCATTCTGATTGTAAGTCTGCGCGAGGCTTTCGAGAGGCACAGCGGCAACCCCCCTATTCCATGACCATAGTATCGAATTTCGAAATACAAACGCGGCAGGACAAGTCACGGTCTCACGAAGTCTACACGAAATACGCGCTTGCATTCACGATCTAGAATTTTCTGAGGGATGTTTTCAAGGATTGACTTGCAAAATTGCATGGATTGGTTCTGGATCAAGACCTGATCAATAGGAGCTTCACTTCTGCGCTCGATTGGTTTTGGCGGTGCAGTCTCTGGCGCAATCACTAACACCAAATTAACCATCCTTGATCAGCTGCCTCTGAGAAGCGCCATGACATGTTCCTCAAAAGACACCTTCATATATCAAACCACGTTTGTTGGTAGCACCCCACCCGTGTCGGTCTCCAAAAGCATGCAAAGTGCTTGACTTGCCTCGCAACAGGTGATCTTTCGACAATGCAAAAAAAAAAAACACAGCAAAAAGACATGCGTGTTCCGACACCGAGAATCGAACTCGGAGCTCTCCGGATCTTCAGATGCGATCTGATTGAAAGCGGAGTATGTTAACCATTACACTATGCCGGATTGATGACTCATAGAGGGAACAACCATATTAATTACGGCACCCTGTGGTGCTCAATCGGGTATGGGCATGGCCATGAAAGTGGAGGACGGGGGCTAGCCAGGGAGGACGTTATGGGTTTTGTGGGTTCCATGGCCGTACATGGCCCCCAAAACGAATGCATTTGATAAGCTTGGGCTTTGGGTCCGTGAGCAAACGGTGGGCCGGTAGTGTAAGTCGTCTGGGCTCTTTCATGGTACTTTTGTCGGGAAGAGTTGCTATTACCTAGGTAGACTGGCGCCGAATTGCTGTGGTAAGAGTAACCTTGACTCGCGAGCGGACTCTCTGTTATGTTGTTGGGGCAAGGCGCTATTGAGATGGGAACGTCGCCTTGAAGGCGTGAGCAGGATCGCTCGAGAGAGCAAGACGGGATCGGGATCGGGATGAGCTTCCGTTACCGTCATCGGACTCAATGACTTCAAAATGCTGCAGGCGTCCTGCTTGTCCTATTCCTTAGTACATTGACTCGCCCGTAGCATGACCGGCAAAACCAAACCCAAAAAGAGCCCTCCGATCTCCTTAACAATGGACTGATTCGATTGAGGACCACACCAAGCAATGATAGCAATGATAGTAACGACTACGACAACAACGACAACGATGATAATAACAATAACGACGACGACGATGACGACAGCAATACCACTCTTGCTCGACGCAACTTGTCGCGCATACACTTCTAAATAAAAAGTATCAGTATCTAACACTACATGAACAAGACCTGTTACATGAATATCACAACTTTGGTTGCAGGGTTCGACAAAAACACCATCAAAAGTCAGAAGCGACAAAATGTATGTACGCACACAGTTGATATTTCAGTTATGTACAAATATGGTATAATCCAAGCAACCACTCTAATAAACAATGGAGAACAACCCTGCACGAGAAGCATCGCTGAAAAGGCATGTTTTGTAGTAAATCGGGTATCATGAAAGAACCCTTTCCGGTTTCCCGCCCCGGCACCGCTGTTGTGCCACCCGACCTCGCGGTCATTCTGAATCATTTCTTCATACTCCTTATAATCAACGACTGCGACAACTTTTATTCTTTGGGGAGACTTAAGCCTGGGCAGGCTTTACCCGGCTGAAGATCTCACCGGCGGTGCGCTTGACGATACCACCGGTGACGGGGAGGCTGGTGCACTGCTCGAGGAACAGGTCAATTTCGCGAGCAGCCTGGCGACCTTCGTTGATACCCCTGCGGATTGTTAGCTGATTGATCGAGATTGACCTAGAGGCAGGACGAGATAAAACTTACCAGACGATGAGGGACTGGCCGCGGCGGCAGTCACCAGCGGCAAAGACGCCGGGAATGTTGGTGCTGTACTTGCCGGGAGGAGTCTTGACGTTCTTGCGAGCGTCCTTCTCGATGTCATCACCGAGGATGCGGGCCTCGGGGCCGAGGAAACCCATGGAGAGAAGGACGAGGTCGGCAGGGAAGAACTGCTGAGAGCCATCGATCTTCTTCATGTCCCAACCACCAGAGGCGGAGCGAGTCCACTCGACGCGAATGGTGTTGATACCCTTGACCTTGCCAGAGCCGTCGTCGACGAACTCCTCGGACATGATGCAGTACTCACGGGGATCCTTGCCCATGTGCTGCTTGACCTCGGTGTGGCCGTAGTCCACGCGGTAGATGCGGGGCCACTGGGGCCACGGGTTGTCACGGGCACGCTCCGGGGGAGGCTGGGGCAGCAGCTCGAAGTTGATGACGGACTTGGCGCCGTGGCGGACCGAAGTACCGATACAGTCGTTACCGGTGTCACCACCACCAATGACGATGACGTCCTTGCCCTTGGCGGAGATGTAAGAGCCGTCCGCGAGCTCGGAGTCGAGGAGGGACTTGGTGTTCTTGTGAAGGAACTCCATGGCGTAGTGGATGCCCTCGAGCTCACGGCCCTTGATGGGGAGGTCACGGGCGACGGTGGCACCAGTAGCGATAACGACGGCGTCGTTCTCCGCCTTGAGATCCATGAGCTGGATGTCCTCGCCGACGGCAACGCCGCACTTGAAGTTCACGCCCTCAGCTGCCATGAAGTCGGTACGGCGCTTGACAATGCGCTTGTCAAGCTTCATGTTGGGAATACCGTACATCAGGAGACCACCGGGGCGGTCGGCACGCTCGTAGACGGTAACGGTGTGGCCAGCACGGTTCAGCTGGTCGGCAGCGGCCAGACCGGCCGGTCCGGAACCGATGATGGCAACCTTCTTGCCGGTGCGGACATCCGGAGGACGAGGAATCATCCAGCCCATCTCGAAACCACGGTCAATGATGGCGCACTCAATGGACTTGATACCGACAGGGTCCTCGTTGATACCAAGAACACAGGCACCCTCGCAAGGAGCAGGGCAGACACGACCAGTGAACTCGGGGAAGTTGTTGGTCATGAGAAGACGGTTGAGGGCGTCTTGCCATTGATTTTGAAACACCAATTCGTTCCATTTGGGGATGATGTTAGAGATAGGGCAACCCGTCTCGGACTGGCAGAAGGGAACACCACAGTCCATGCAACGAGCAGACTGGTACTTGAGCTCGTCCTCATCAAGACGGGAGGAAAGCTCGGCCCAATCCTTGGTACGAGTCTTGGGGTTCCTGTACTTCTCGGCACGACGCTGGTACTTCATGAAACCCTTGGTCTTGTCGAGGACGAGAGCGCGCTTCTTCTCGGCAGCGTTGTCGCCAATGGTCTCCTCGATGTCCTGGAGCTTAGCAGCCTTCTCCTCTTTCTTGGCGGGCACGCCAGAAATGACGGGAAGGTTGTACTCGGCACGCTTGGCCTCGGCAGCCTTGGCGGCCTCCTCAGCCTGGACACGCTTGTAGTCAACAGGCATGACCTTGACGAAGCGGGGCAGAGCGCGGTTGAAGTCGACCAAAATGCGGGCAGCAAGCTCGGATCCGGTATAGTGGTGGTGGTCCTCAATGAGACCGCGCAGGTAGGCAATCTCAGTAGGCTCCTCGACAGCTTCAGCCTCAACCATCTCAGTGTTGAGCTTGGAGAGGAAGTCCTTGTGAATATCGAGGACGTAGGCGATACCACCAGACATACCGGCAGCGAAGTTGCGACCAGTGCTGCCAAGAATGACGATGCGGCCACCAGTCATGTACTCGCAACCGTGGTCACCAACACCCTCGACAACGGCGGTCGCACCGGAGTTACGGACAGCGAAACGCTCAGCGGCAACACCGCGGAAGAAGCAGGTGCCCTTGGTAGCACCGTACAAGCAGACGTTACCAACGATGATGTTCTCCTCGGCCTTGAAGACGGCGGAACGGGGAGGGTAGACGATCAAGCGACCGCCAGACAGACCCTTACCAACGTAGTCGTTGGCATCACCCTCAAGCTCCAGGGTCACACCAGGAGCGAGGAACGCACCGAAGGACTGACCAGCGGAGCCCTTGATATTGACGTGAACAGTATCCAGAGGCAGACCATCCTCGCCGTAGCGCTTAGAGATGTGGTACGAGAGCGAGGTACCCATGGCACGATCGGTGTTGACAATGTCGCACTCGATTCTGGAAGGCAGGCCCTTGTCCAGAGTCAGCTCGGCCTCTGAGATAAGCTTGTTGTCCAAGCGGACGTAGAGCTTGTGGTCCTGCTTGCGAACGTTGAAGGTGGCGACACCCGGGCGGAGCTTGTGAGCGGGAGTCAGGAGCAGGGAGAGGTCGATGTTGGAGGTCTTCTTCGTGCGGAGGTCATCGCGAACCTTAAGAACCTCAACGTGGCCAACCATCTCGTTGATGGTGCGGAAACCGAGCCTGGCCATGATAGCACGCAGCTCGTTGGCGACGTAGTAGAAGAAGTTGATGACGTGCTCGGGAGTACCGGTGAACTTCTTGCGAAGCTCAGGATCCTGGGTAGCAATACCAACAGGGCAGGAGTTCAAGTGGCACTTGCGCATGAAGATACAGCCCATGGCGATCAAAGGAGTGGTAGCGAAACCCCATTCCTCAGCCCCGAGCAAGCAAGCCATGGCAACATCACGACCAGTGCGAAGCTGACCATCGGTCTGCACAACAACACGACCACGAAGGTCGTTGAGGACCAGAGTCTGATGAGTCTCGGCTAGACCAAGCTCCCAGGGAAGACCGGCGTACTTGATACCGGTCCAGCGGGAGGCACCGGTACCACCATCATGACCAGAGATCAGGATGTGGTCGGCCTTGGCCTTGGCGACACCGGAGGCGACGATACCGACACCAACCTCGGAGACGAGCTTGACTGAAACACGAGAGCGAGGACTGGAGCACTTGAGGTCGTAAATCAACTGCTTCAAGTCCTCAATGGAGTAAATGTCGTGGTGGGGGGGAGGAGAGATGAGACCGACACCAGGGGTGGAGTGACGAGTGCGAGCAATGGACTTGGACACCTTGTGTCCAGGAAGCTCACCACCCTCACCGGGCTTGGCTCCCTGGGCCATCTTGATCTGGAGTTCGTCAGAGTCGGCGAGGTAGGCAGAGGTGACACCGAAACGGCCAGAGGCGACCTGCTTGATGGCAGAACGCATGGTGTCACCGTTGGCCAAGCGCTGAGAACGCTCAGGATCCTCACCACCCTCACCAGTGTTGGACTTGCCGCCGAGTCTGTTCATAGCAACAGCCAAGGTGGAGTGAGACTCCATGGAGATGGAGCCGTAAGACATGGCACCCGTGCAGAAGCGACGGACGATCTCGGTCCATGGCTCAACCTGCTCGATGGGAACAGGAGTGCAGTCCTCAAACTTGAAGTCAAGCATGCCACGGAGGGTGCAAGCCTTGATCTGCTCGTACTGAGACTTGGAGTAAGCCTCGTAGGACTTGTCGTTCTTGGTGCGGACGGCGTCCTGGATGTTGGCAATGCAGGTAGGGTCGTTCATGTGAGCCTCACCACCGTCACGCCAGTGGTATTCGCCAGACTCGGGGAGACCAGAGACACCAACGGTGTAGCGAGAGGGGAAACCACGCTCGTGGAAGCGGAAGCCATCCTCAGCAATGAGCTCGAAAGTGGAACCCTGGATACGGGAAGCAGTGCCCTTGAAGCAGCGCTCAATAACGGTCTCATCGAGACCGAGAGCCTCGAAAATCTGAGCACCCTTGTAAGAGGCGAGGGTGGAGATACCCATCTTACTCATGACCTTGAGAATACCACCGTCGCAAGAGTGCTTGTAGTTGTGGATGAGAGCTTCATCAGAGAGCTTCTTCTTAATAAGCTTCTCACGGTTCAGCTTAAGAATGCACTCCATGGCCAGGTAGGGGTTGACAGCATCGGCACCGTAGCCGAGAAGGACACACATGTGGTGCACCTCACGAGCCTCGGCAGTCTCGACGACAATCGCAGCCATGGAACGCCACTTGTTGCTGACCAGATGATGGTGGACCATACCAGAGGCAAGAAGGGCGGAAACGGGAATGCGGTCCTTGGAGGTGGCGCGGTCAGAGAGGACAATGACGCGGTCCTTGTTCTCGATGGCAGCGGTAGTCTCGTTGCAAATGTAGTCGAGGTGGCGCAGGTAACCCTCAGTGCCCTCGCCCTTGGGGAAGGTCAGGTCGATGACCTTGACAGTCCACTCGGGGTGGATGCTGGCCATATTCTTGAGCGAGTTGAATTCGGGGATCGAGAGAATGGGGCTGGGCAAGAGCAGACGGCCACACTGAGAGCTGTCCATCTCAAGGAGGTTGCCCTGAGGACCGACGTAGCACTCCAGAGACATGACGATCGACTCACGGATGGGGTCGATTGGAGGGTTGGTGACCTGGGCGAAGAGCTGACGGAAGTACTCGTATAGAAGGCGAGGAGCCTGAGACAAGCAGGCTAGAGGGGCATCGTTACCCATGGATCCGAGGGCCTCCTTCTCGTCAGAAGCCATGGGAGCCAGCAACAAGCTCACCTGCTCATGAGTGTAACCGAAGGCCAGGAGAAGAGGGTCCTCCTGCAGACGCGTAGCGTCGGGCTTGGCCGCAACATCCATGGTCTGGCCCACAGTCTCGAGAACCTTGGGCAGAGCGATGAGCTCCTGGTCAATCCAGGCGCGGAAGTCCTGTCGGCTAGAAACAGCCTCCTTGAGCTCCTTGTCGTCGATGATGCGACCGGCGAGAGTGTCGACGAGAAGCATGCGACCGGGCTGGAGGCGACCCTTCTGAATGACCTTCTCGGGCTCGACGGGGATAGTGCCGACCTCAGAGGCGCAAATGATGCGGTCGTCGTCCATGACGTAGAAACGGCAAGGGCGGAGACCGTTACGGTCGAGGTTGGCACCGCAGTAACGGCCGTCGGCGAAGGTGAAGAGCGCGGGACCGTCCCAGGGCTCCATTTGGCAAGCAGCCCACTCGTAGAAAGCGGCCTTCTTAGGGTCCATGTGGGTGTTGCCTTGCCAAGCCTCAGGGACCATGAGCATGACAGCCTCGGGGAGGGACAGAACACCGTTGATGGTCAGGAGTTCCAAAACGTTGTCGAAAGCAGCGGAATCGGAGCCGCCGTCCTCAACAATGGGGTAGAGCCCCTCGAGCTCCTCGCGGAAAATGTCAGACTGCATGACACCCTCACGAGCTCTCATCCAGTTCTTGTTACCACGAAGGGTGTTGATTTCACCGTTGTGGGCAGCCCATCTCAAAGGCTGAGCACGGTCCCATGAGGGGAAAGTGTTGGTCGAGAAACGAGAGTGGACAAGGGCAAAGTGAGCCTCGTAGTCGGCGTTGACCAGATCATAGTAGTACTGGTAGACCTGGACGGGGGCCAGCTGTCCCTTGTAAACAATGTTCTTGTTGGAGAGGGAGCAGAGGTAGAACCAGTTCTGGAGGCCGATGGTGTGGGTGGCTCGCTTTCTGAGGACATACAACTGTCTTTCGAATAGTCTGTCGTCAAATTGCTCGGGGTCGGTGTTCTCGGGAGCGTTGCCCTGGCCGTAGGCGGAGGTCAAGACGACAAAGGGCTGCATGATAATGGGCTCACGAGACTTGGCAGCAGGACCAAGCAGAGTCGAGTCAACGGGAGGCCTTCGCCATCCCAAGACACGCAGGCCTAACGATTCGGCAATATCTTCCAACTGCCTCTTGGACTCTTGCAGAGTCTCCTCGTCTGGCTTAAAGAACAGGTTTCCCGTAGCATATTGTCCCAGAGGGGGCAGCTTAATGCCCTCCTCCTTTTCAAAGTTCTTGATGAAGAACCTGTGGGGGATCGAAGTCATGACGCCAGCGCCATCACCGTCTCGTGCATCAGATCCCACAGCACCTCTGTGGGTCATGTTGCAAAGCAGGTTGCGCGCTGTAGAAATGGTTAGCTAAGATTTCTGCAGATATCTGAAGGGGAGCATACCATCGCTGACGATCTTGTGGCTAGGCTTGCCCTTGATGTGGCTGCAGAAGGTCAGTTGTAATGTTCCAAGAGAGTCAGGAGTCTTCACCATGAACATACCAAGCAAAGCCGACACCGCAAGCATCTTTTTCTAAGCTCGGATCATACAATCCTCTGCAATCCCACGTCAGTCTTTATCCAAGTTGTACCTCGACTGGTCGCACGTACTGCTTCACCGGCAGAGCGCCCGCCCATGAGTCGTTGTTCTCCGTCTGATACTCATAGGGAGTGTATTGCTCTTTTTCAGATTCGATGTGGATTTGTCGGTCGTCGAAATCCTCGGGCAGGCCCATGCTAGGCGAGGATTCGAGCCTGTGTATCAATGAAAAGGCTGGTATAGGTCGGCGAGGGAGCGACTATTCCAGTCGTCGGCAGGCGATCGGCAGGAGCAAAGGCTCGGTTACTGATCTGTTCCAAGCAGCGACCGCAAGTCAGTAACGTGAAAAGCGAAGAGAATACTTTGGGTAAGCTCAAAGAGACGACAAAGTGAAGGGCAGTATCCGATGTTGAGCAGGAGTGTCGCACAGAGAAAGCGAAGAGATGTCCGCACAGGCGAGAGACAGAAGTAGGCAAGAGACAGCCAATGCGAGTGATTGACAGAGATTCGGCGAGAGAGAAGAGTGGTGGCGGAGAGTAATGTTGGAGAGATCGAATGCGGGGTGATTTCATTCAATTAAGCTCGAGCTGGTCCAGGGACGCACGGTGAAAGATAGGAGTCGGGGGGTTTTTTTCTTCTAGAGTAGCGGAAACTCTACTCTCGAACCGGCGTTTGTACAACGTCTCCCGAGAAGAGGCAGCTCCGGGACATGAAGGTGACTGTATGGTTCTAGTCGATATCGCCGTAAGCCCAAGGCTTCCGGGCGGAATTTCCGACAGAAGCAAGGCAGGAGCAGCAAGTCGCACTTGTAACCAGGCAAGCAGGCAATGGCCCCAGGAATGACGGCGCCAGCAGCAAGCAGCGGGAGCGAGCATCGAAGCATTGTTGATATGCAAGCCGAGCCAGGATTGAGGGGGAGGGGCAAGCTCCAGAGCAAGCCACAATCAGCAGCGTCCCAAAGACAGCTCAGCTCAGACAAGGTTGCAGAGCAGAGAAGAGCAGGCAAAGCTGCCCATCCCTACAGTGAACCAGGCCGACTGCAGCAGACTGCAGAGAGACATTGGGATGATTGCAGAATGCAGACCGCGGTGCCGACCGGGCCCCGCGGCGATCATGAGCCAGTGGCCAATGGCAGGCGGGCTAATGGGAAAAAAGAGTGTGCGGCTAACGATGCGTGACGCCAGTGCCCGTCTATCAGAGACGGGCAAGCATCGCACACACCCGACAGGCGACACACCCAAATTGCCATGCCCATGTAGCTGCGCTAGCTGCGTGCTAGGCCGCCACCGGCCGACTGCCCCTCCAAGAATTTTTTTCTCTCTCCTTTGGTGTTGTTTTGGCTTCGGCTGATAGGCGACCGCAAGCTCCATTCCCGCGGTGA